>MINK01172785.1:0-29030 GCA_001735545.1 Phormia regina
CAATGACAACACAATGTTAAAATCATAGCTTTTTCAGTTCTTTTTTTGCTGGGTACTAAGCCATTTTATACTTTTAAATATCTTTAAAAGTCCAAGAATATTTTTTAAGATCTAACTATTAAAAACAAGGGATCTGTGGAATTCGCCATTCAAACTTAATATATATATCGTCAATTACACGAGAGAACGACCAAGAATATTTTCTATGTCTTCCGATTTTGCTAATATTTTAATATCTATATTTTTATATTTTTAAATTTTGAAAAATTCGCGAATTTATTCACGAATTTCATTTGCCAACAAGTCAAAAAAATTACAAAAGCGTGTAACATTAAACTTCAATATATCCAAAAGTTTTTTAACGGATTTTAATGATTTAAATTGCATGTATAAGTCAAATATGTCCACTATAAAAGTAGAACTTTTCAAATAATATTAATAATATTAAAAAATGCATTCATAATGCAAATGCAATTTTAGAATGCATTTTCTACTCTTTCAATTTTTTTTATACTTCTAATATAAAAAAATAATATTATGTTTTCGAAATAATGCATTATAAATTGTTTTGAGACAAAATGATCCAATATTTAAAATTTTTCTTAAATATTTCTTCGATTTATTTCATACAAATTTTTTTTTTTTTTAAATTTTTAATTTTTTATTTTTATGAGTTTATTTTAGAATTAATTTTTATCATAATATTTCATAATTTGTTATTTGTGTTTTAAAACTATTTGTCCCAGATTAATTGCTAATGGTTTATGTTATAAACATATTTGTCTTCAATATTAAACAAAAAATTTTTAAATCAAAAGGGAAAAAACTTCTTAAAAATGCATCCGAAAATTGCATTCTTTAGCAAGAAAAATATTTTGGATTTATATAATGTAATTTACAATACTTATTAAAATAAACTTTTTTCTGGTTTTTAAATCAATAAAATCTGACGTATTGTTAAGGAGTTATATATAATTAAAGTTATGTGTTACTAAAAAAAAGATAAGCAAAATAAATAAAAAATAGAAAATTATATAAAAAATTAAAATTTTTATAAAAAAATGTATGGTAAATTAAAAAATATATATAATAAAAATAGTAGATTTCTTGTCCCAAAACAATTGTTTTTGTATTTTATAGTAAAGATATTGCTTTTTAATATGTCTGATGAAAACTAAATATAAAAGGGTAGACATTTTTTTTAAAAATGCATTATAAAATTGCATTTACATTATGATTGCATTTTTGAATGATAATATTATTTGTAAAGTACTACGTGTATAGGGGACATGTTCTTCTTATATATTCAATTTAATATAATATTATAATATGATTATACTAATATCTATTTATAAGACATTTAGGTATGTGATGGAAAACGATTTCAAAACCGAATCGATTTTAAATCGAAAAAATGTGTGATGAACTAATATTTCAGTTTTTGTTTTTGACAAAAATTATAATTTAATCACTTTCTTTTATATTTTATTAAATAATTTTTTTATATTTGCAATTTCAAAAACGAATCGATTTTAAATCGAAAAAATGTGTGATGAACTGATATTTCAGTTTTTGTTTTTGACAAAAAATAAAATTTTAATTACTTTTTTATATTTTATTAAATAATTTTTTTATATTTGCTTAAAAATGATTGTTATTTTTTACATGAAATTATAATATAATGAAAAGGAAATATTACTGAATACTAGAGTTGTTATTCGAATAAAAATTATTCGATAATATATCAAACAAAAATTGAGAATTTATTCGAAAGAATCGATTTTTCTAGTTTAGAATAAGGTAAAATAACATATATATTTCTTTTAATATTCTATTTTTTATAATTATTTTCAAAACATTTTTATACGGAAATTTTACTTGCTCAGTTCAGTGTTCTGTTCTGCAGTGTCAGCTCCCTTCCAATAGCAATATATTAAAAATTGAATAAAAATATATGTTTATTTGTAGAACTTAAACTATATCAAAGCCCTTTAAATAGCTAGACAGAAACAAAATTTGAATTCCAAAGAAAACAATTAAGCGATTAGTGTGAATAGCTAATAAAAACATTAGTAGCAAAAACATTAGTGAAAGCAGAGTTTTTTTTTTTTTTTTTTGGTCCATAGCGAACTGTTATTCTCAAAAGTTTATAGGAACAAAAATTTTATTTGAAAGCAAAAAATTATTTGGGTAGTGTGAATGGTTACTATTGTTTTTATGTTAAAGTTTATGCAGATCTGTAATCTTGGACACTATATAGGAACAAAATTTGAATTCAAAGCAAAAAATTGCTTGATTATTGTGAATAGCTATTCATATTTTTAGGCAACAGTTTATTTAAAAGGTTTGTCTATTTGTTATATTTCTTTCTGGAAATTAAGCGAGAACAAAGTTTTTTAAACACCTAGTCTTCAATTTCTTTTTTGCTATCGAGTATAAAAATTTAATACTAAATCAAACAATTACATGACTAATGTAAATGGTTACTAATGTTTTAAGGTTAAAGTTTATTAAAAATCTTTGTCTATATATTAGGTTCAAAAATAGAATCTACTTTAAATCATTTTGAAGTATTTTTGACAGATGGAGCCATCACAGCAAAAAACGATCAAGAGCGTCAAAAGTGGATCTAAGTGAATATTTTTTGAAATTTTTTGGAAATTCTTAACAATTACTTTAAAAAAGTAAAAATAAATGCATTTGTACCAAGAAAAAAGTTTAATAATTTCTAAAAAAAAAAACTAATTTTTTAGTTAGTTTTAAGTGAAGTACTTCAAAAGAAATGAACAAATATAAAAGAACAACATACTACCAATGACAACCGTGAATTAAAAAAAAAGATTTTAGTCATTTATGCCAAAACTACTCAGCTGATTCTTAAAATGTCTTTACGTATTCTAATATAAAAAACCACTTCTTCCAAAAAAAAATTTTATGTAGGAGAGATTTTCCGCATCAATATTCAAAATTCAGGGTCAACGTTATATAAATTAAATTTTTAAAAATTCAACACAGTTGTATATTTTTTATCAAAACAATTTTTGTATAAAATTAAAAAAAAAAAACATGTTGACATTTTTTTTTATATGCAAACAAATGCTATTTAGAAACATTTTGTCACTTTTTGCTACAATTTTCGTCATCACTTTTCTTCTCAAATACATGTCATGTTTAATCAATCGAGCGATTTATGATCTTAATTTTTACGCAGTGGTTTTTAACAAAAAATATAAGATATGAATATTTAAAATATTTAAGATATATTCTTAATTGATTAAAATATTTGTCAATGTTTGTTTGTATTTTTATTTAACAATAAAAACATCCGGCCAATCAATATTATTTTTATTTTTTATATATTTTAATAATCATTTATTTGTTTATTTATAAGCATTTATAGCATTAAATGTGTGTTTTTTATTTGTAATTTATTTAAACATAATTTTTTATATACTAACCATAACACATTTTAGTTTATTTTCAAAATGAAATTACGTTATACAAATTAAACACCATAGAACTTTTTTAATTTTTGAATTTATAATTTTACACGAATTCTAACACAATTTTATAGCTGATGAAAACATTTTACCAAAATGTTTTTAATATTTTTTTTTTTCTTTTTGATATCCTCTTAAGTGATCAAGCGTAACGTAACCGTTCAAAAAACAAATGAAGACTAAAGGTAATAAATGAAGTAATTTTGGTGTAGCTATCGAGTATAAAATTACAGAAAGAGAGAAAGAAGAGAGAGAGAGAGTGTTTGGCTTATGTTGCATATGTTTTAAGGCCAAATGCAAGTATTTAAGATTTGACCACGACTTTAGGTAAAAATAGGAATAAGGAATAAAATTATACAAACACACATGCCAAACATATGTTCGAAGGTTTGTAGGAAGTATGAGAAAAAGGAAACTTTAATATTTCTGTTTAAATACAGCAAGTGCAAAAATGTCTTTGTAAAGGACTAGTCCGTGAAAGCAAAAAAAAGGAACAGAAGCAGGTGCATTGATTCTCTTGCTTAGCTTTAAAACTACAGGTGGGATTATTATAAAAAGGATTCACATTTGAAGTAGATTTCATCACTTGGGTTTCAAAAGTAACAAGCTATTGATTAAATCCACTTAAATATACAATTAAATTGGTGTATGGCACAGTGTTACATTTCGCGAAAAAAAATTTTTGAAAAATCGCTAAAGTAAAATGAAAATATATATTAAAAATGTTTGCAAATAATATTATGTTGTAGACATTATGAAAGAAAATAACATGTAAAATTCGTATTACTAAAGGTCCACAAATTTTATCGTTAATTACACAGGTTTACAAGATTAAAAAAGTTCTAGCTTTGAATCGAAATTTGTAAAATTATGTAGGTTACATCATATATTGAAGAATAATTCAGATCACGTTCATTTTTGGTTTCAAAGTTTATATTGACCGTTGAACTATCCATATAAAATACATGCTGTTGTTTAAGAGATATTAGCATAAAACTATGAAATGAAGCTACAACGGGCACCCTGTTTTTCAAGTATTTTGCCCATCACTTGTTTATTAACTGATTTTGCTCAAATTCAATATCAAACAAACCTTATAAGAGATAAATTTTTGGCGAAATTTCATCCCCTCTACATTGTCCCGTTCGCGACCTATCACATTTTCAACAGACGAACAGACTGGCGGACATTGCTATATCGACTCAGAATTGAAAATGTATATTTTACAGAGTCTTATTTCAATATGTTGCACAGAATCATTATACCCCCATTTCAAGTTGGTGGATATAATAACCTCATAGGACTCACACTTCCCATTATCGTCTGTAACTTGCTTGATTTGCAACGACTCTGAAAGCATATTTTATGTTTGACACGAGTCTTGATGGAACTGTCCTTTGAAATATTTAGTTTTAAATCCGTAAAATTCGTAAAATCCTTAAAATTGGACTAAACTTTCCACAAAGAAATTTTAAACTTAAAATTCACAATCACCTTTTGTTAAGTTTTCCTTCTTTGGGCTTAAATGAAATCATTATTCACTTAACATCTGATGTCCTAACATTCAATTTTCATTGTTGTAGCAAGGAATTTAAGTATGTTTATCAAAAATAAGGAAAAACTTGTTTCTCAATAGATTTAAATTGCATCTTCATCGTTAAATTGTTTTTTTTTTTTTCTACTTTTTTAACTACTTTTGTCAAAAGAAAAATTTTTTAACAAAAAATAAATTTTAAATTTATTTGTTATTTCCCAAATATTTTAAGTAGTAACTATAGTGGACTTTGTTATTTTTTCTTGGACAAATATTTCGACATATTACATACGGAATGAAAAACTCAAACAAGCTCTTTTTAATAATGGATAGAGAAATATAATTTTATAACAAATATACATAATTTTATAACTTAAGGGACCAAAACTTTAAATTAAAAATTAATCACAGCGGATTTCTTAGAACATAATAATTAAAAAATAATAACAATACACTTATTAAAAAAATCATTATACTCGTAGTACATATTTTAAAGAATATAATTTTCGTGATATATTAATTACATGCATATAATAAAACATACTAAATAGAATATAAGCATCTCTGAAATAGATACTCACACAATAAAATAATTAATTATTCAACAAACAAACTCTCAATTTTGTAAATAGATCATATTCGCCGCTAAATATCTAAAATCTCTTTAAAGATTAGAATCAAATTTATAAAAGGAAATTATGTATTAGAAATTTCAGGCAATAAAAAACGGAAGTTATAGAAAATTTTCATAATGGAAATTCCTCACAACTCGTACTCATAAATTATAAGACCATAAAATTTTCAAAAAATATATACAATAATTGTCAGCAACATATAATTTGAGCCTAAATGTACTTGACACTCGTAAAGTGAAAAGAAAACAATAAAATTTCTTAGAAAACAAGATAGAAGGAACCTAAAAATATACAGCGTACATTTTAAGTCGTGACACTCTATCGAAATAAATTTGGTATTTCTAATTATAAACTAAACACATTCTAAAATAATCCACGAACACACATATGTATGTACGTGCATTTCTCTACATTTAACATTTTAATGTTCCTGTTTATATGGTTGTTCATTTTAGTGACGATATTATTGTTGTTAAATCCCATCATAAACTAAAGGAATCTCCCATATAATATAAAAGTAAAAAAAGGAGAGTGAGAGCCAGATCATGAGGGAGGAAGTTTAAGTATAGAAACATAAGAGAGAGAGAGGGATTCACCGGGAATACAACAACATATGATATTTTTATGTATTTATGTTTTTTTTTAATTTTATGAGGCATTACTGTACGCATAAAATAAACTTTAATTATGTATAAAAAAAGAAGAAAAGATCAAAGTGCGTTTGTTGGTATGTATATGATCTGTGGTGAATTAATGTACGCATTTGTATGAGTGCGTGCTAATGTTGTATGTGTATTGAATTAAAAAGAGCCGGTACAATTAAAGACTTTAATACATCAATATACAATTATTTTTACGTTACAACAACAAATGTGACTCACTCTATGAAAAAAAAGAACGTAGAAACTTACGCGGTTCTTGTATCTAGAGATTTATGAATTTAAAAGTACGAAAACATACACATTATGCTATAAAGAACTTTTAACAAATGGCTAACGTGTAAACTCAATGGACAGCCAAGTAAAATTAAAATGTTTCAGCTTTAGTTTCAACTTTAAGGCAGCGTTGAGGTTTAAATATTACTTAAATAAGTTCTTATGTATCTATATACAATAGATAAACCATATTAAATTTGAATAATTATAAACAGCTGATTTTGTAACCTGGAGTTTCTCAGTTAATTAATATGAGCGTGAAAATAGAATTTTTAATTAAATATGACATGACATAACATTGCAACGAAATCCAAATGTTTAAGACACCACGAATGCTGATGAAGTGTGTGTATCGGTACAGAAAATACATATATATTCTATTCTGTTGGTGTCTAAATATAGTCCATAAACTTTGCTTTGGTATTTGGTCGAAGGACCATAAACATACTTGCAATGACATTATGTTCAACATCTCTCAAATGGATAAGACATCACGATTGCCGAGAAATTGTTTAGCGAAAAATATGTATTCCATTCTGCTGGTGTCTAATACTCTTCTCAAGAGTTTAAAGTCAAAAGTGTCCTCCAAAAGTTTGCAAACAATTAAAGACCAGTACAGTAAGAAATATATGGTACCGAAAAATCAATTCCTTACTTAATATCTCTCTTAGAAAGCCATAAAAGGCAAAAATATATCATTTAAATTAAAAAAATATATATATATTCCAAATATCTTCTTGCTCTAAAAAAGTGCTAACTTGTTAATGATCCATCCCTTGTAAAATTAGTTATTGTACTTTTGTTTTACCTTTGTATGTACATACATATTGTATATATGTATGTATGCATGTTTTCATACATATAAACACAAAAAGTGATTCTAATGATGAAGATCCTTGTTAAACAACCACTTTCATATATAGGTAACCAAAAATATAAACAAATATTATGTAAAGATAAAAGAGAGGGAGAGAATAAAAATAAAGAAAAGAGAGATGAATAAAAAAATATAACAAGAATAAAAATTTATCGTAGATTACACACACATAGATAGAATAAAATAAAATTAAATATTGAGTTACTATTAAGATCATAAGAAAACTTTATTTGATCAGTATATTTTGTTATTATCGGGAACCGATAGGCTTAAGACATTTAATACATGCAATACCAAAAGAATCTCGTTTATATCACATTTCAATTGTTATCAGGAAAATAAGATAAAGATCTTGCAACAATAAGAAGAACTTTGAATAATTCTAAAGCAGGGTAATTGCGTATTACTCGAACTAAAGTCAGGAGACATTAATGTGAATTCGACCAATCTGAAAAATCGGCACCAAAAACAAATATCTATAGATCTCATTTTCTATATTTAATAAATAAATATTTCCTATACTATTTATCCGATTGCAAAAATTAAGGTATTTTACACAAAAAAAATTGACATGGATTAATATATAGTTTCTCAAGATTTTCGTATTGGGATTAACCTTTTACGAACAGTATCAAAATTAATTTAACATATTAAGAAAGCATTTTATAATTTTGTACAAAAAATAAAACCATCCCTGGAAAATTTGTATGTTCTAGTTGTAGAACTACTACAACTATTTCCATAACCTATGAAAATAGCCTGTACTTGTTCTAACTTTGGCGTTATTGACTAATGATTTTTGTTTTCAATGTCACCTTATCCAGAACTAGTTCTGAGGAAGTGTTAGCTAGCTCAACACTCATTTTTAGTGAAGCGATTCTAGAACTAGTTCCAGAATAAGTTTTTTAATTGTTTTATACTAATGAAAATTTCTGAATTTGCTATACAAGTTTTTTTTTTAAAGTCATTCGAGAACCATTAATTATTCTCAGAAGTGATAAACGACAGTTAATACAGAATTAGTTCTTAAGAACTAGTTCTCGTAAAAACAGTTATTTTAAACTAATTTAGTAAACAGCAAATATATTCTTACGACCATTGTTGTCAGAAATTAAGTAGTGATAACCCATAGAATCTAAAGAAGTTATTAAAGAATTCTGAAAGTGGTTTGATCTATACCAAATTCTAGAACAATGATTTTTAGAGCATGTCTAAATTTTTCCTGGAATATTTAAATATTTGTTGAAATAGAAAAATACAATCCGCAACCCAAAATTATTGTTTGATATAAATGAAAATACTTCTGTCCATGAAGTCACGTTATATAATACTTTTAAGCGCTATATGAAAGTCATAAAAATTTTATTTTTAAATTATATGTGCGGCTATTGAACTTTCATATGAACATCGTTAAATAAAAAAAAAAAAAAGTAAGGAGATATCAGAAAAAAAATCCATAGTACACAAAAATATTAAAAAAAAATTAAAGATTTAATCTGTACCCTCTTAATAATTCACAAAACTGTTAAAAAATAATTTTTAATATTTTGAAGAAAAAAATAAAAAATTTTATAAGACAAAACTTATATATCATAAAACTCAGCATAAAGCATTATTTTGGTAAAAAAAATGTATTAAAAAAAAAAAGTATAAATTTTTAGCAAGTTGCTAATTGAACAAATACGCAAAAAATTAAGTATCTGCAGAACATATAACAAGNNNNAAACGGGAAAAACATTTTTTTTTTTTTTTTGGTTAATATTTTGAATGACGTGTGCTGTTGATTTTTCAAACATTTGTCTTATTTAAACGAAATTCTTAATTTTCTTCTTTTTCTTTTTTTGATTATTTATCTACACTTAATGACACTTTTTAGTGTGAGATTTTTTTCGTTCATTTCATTATAAAAGTTTATGGAAAAAAGAAAAATAAATAAATATTTATTTCAATTTTTAATATAAGAAACAAACATAAATCTAAAGATGACATGACTCCTACAACCATTTGAAAATAGTCAGCATTTTAAAAATAAATTTTATTTTAAATTTATATGGGAAATCAAAAAGTCAACAAACAATTTGTTTATAACAGATCTTGAGAAGATATTTTTGATTACTTGATCGTTTCAGAGAGCATGTACAAAATTAATTTAATAAGTATGAATTGAAAATTCTTCAAAGAATAAAAAGTCTAATAAATAATATATGTTTCAAATAGAAATATGCATTGGAAATATATTGTTTTAGTTATCGTGCCGAATGGGAATGTTACAACTAATATCGTTGCTTTATTTCAAATTAAAAGAACTTATCACGATTACTAAACATGAGTTACTAAGTCGATCTTTATTTGTTCTCTAAGGCGTTGTGTTTAGACTTTTCTATTAGACATAAAGATATTAATATGGATATTAAAAAATGAAGTATCATTGGTTGTGGTCTAAATAACTTTGATTTTTGGTCCTGGAAGCGTGTCTTCAGTAGTATAGTAAACCTAATTTTATATTAAACATATTTTTCTTATATTTATAACATATCTCAAGCCATAGTTCCTTTTTTTGAAAATGTTAAGTAAAATCTCCCAGTCTGACAAAAATATCCAAAAAGATGATCTTTAATTTTTGAGTTATATTCGGAACAAAAATGTATATAACAAAAAATTTTAAAAATATTAGGTAATATGAAAAGCAATAACATTTTTTTGATGCCAGTATTTTTAAAATTGGAAATTTATGAAAGATTTTTAGAAATTTATTTTCCTTCATTCTATTATAAATTAAGTTATATTTCAGAAAAATATATATATGTATATAAAATACTCAAGATCTTAAGATACTTAAATTAATTCTAAAACTTTTATTGTCAAAATATAAACTATCTGGCAACTCCAATGGTAAAAAGTGATGTTTATATTAAACCATATTCCTTTTACTCTTCCTGTTTACATTGAGATATACACAAAAAAAGAAGCAAAGAAAATACGGAAACAGGTGTGAATCGAATAAATACAATTTTTATAATTAATAAAAAATAAAACAAAATCTATGAGTTAAACGCACATTTTTTATTATTAGTTTCCTACATCTAGCAAAGAGGAAAAAAAGTTAATTTCAACTTACCACTTTTAGATTGCTCCTCTATTGTTTCCATTTTGATTTGCAGTAATTCCTGTGCTCTTCACAAATTTTACTACTTTTGTAAACAATAAAATAAAATAATCCAAAACTGAATTCATTAACTTCTCACAGAGAAGTCATTGTTAATAAATATAAGAAAAGTATTTTCATAGTATATACAACACATGCATTTGCAATTTAAATATTTTGTCAACTTTTTTCTATTTAATTCAAAAAACAACCATTAGAATCTTTTAATCGCTATGAAAATAGAAAATTGCACAAATACGTTTTATTTTAAAGATTGTTCAATACGACGACTTCGCTTCTTTTTAGATCTTTCACTAAATTTTAACGCCGCCTTTTGTAATTGTTTTTGTTTTTTATAGCACGCAAGTCATTAAATTAAAGGAATGTTTTATTTTATCCTTGATTATTTATTTGTAACAAAAACTTTTTTCTTTTCTTTGTACCTTTTTTGGCTGCCTTTAGTTCTTCACATAAACAACGACTCACTAAAGGGACAGACAGGTAAAAAGTAAAATAAAACTACTTAACACCAAACACTTTTAATGAAATTTCTTGTTAAAATTATTTATAATTTCAAAGGAATTCTTTAAATTTTATCCAAAATTTTTGTTAAATTTATCTGTTTTGTAATCAAACTTCAAGGACACTTTTTTGTTTTAATCAAATTTTTTCTCTTTCAATTTTATATATTTTTTTAATTGACATTCTACTTGTTTTTGTAAAATTTTCTAATTTGATTTTATCACTTTGTGTTAATTGCTATTATTTTGTTATAATCCGTTTAATAAATAATTAAAATTTCTTTAACTTAAATTCTCACTTTTATTATATTTCTGTATTTTATTCTTGTACGTAAAAACAGCGGCGTTGGCGGCGACGAATAATAAACTGCTGTAAGCGCGGACATAGAAAAATTGAAATTCCAACGATCGTTTGCGATGTTTTTTGTTTGTATTTGGGCTGTCAGTTAAGACGATGTTTTTCGTAATGACAGCTGTTTGTTTGCAAAAATGGCGGCCAAAATAATGCAACACTGTACTTTTTTTACAGGGGTGAGTTTGTAAAAAAATTGTGCTGCCATATTATAAAAATAATAATAGTTTTTAATGGGATATAATAATTAATTTAACTAAAGTTAGATGCATATTCACAGAACATATTGTGACTGAAAAATAGATTTTTAAAGTTATTTTTGAGTAATATGTCATATTATTACCAAAGTAATTTTAGTTTGTTGTTTTGTTATACCCACAATTCAAAAGGATGAAAACAAAGTTTCGGAAAGCTTAATTATTTAATTCACTTTCAACACTGAATTTAATCAACTTTTTTAAATTATGCCATTTTTAAGACTAAAATTTTATCTTTTTAATCCTTTTTTAAAATGTAATAAGTACACAATTCAGTATATCCATTATTAATTATAAAATTTCATTTTGAAATTTATAACGATACATAAAGTATACCCCATAGTATAATTACAAAGTACTCGCACATCTACAAAAACAACAATACTTGTATTTTGTTAGTGTAAAACTACCGCGCACAATGTCAAAATGCTATGAACAGAAAATGAGAGAATAAATGAGAGGAATAGTAAAATGCTCACGAAAAAAATTTACATGGGAATACAAAAACAATTTGACAGTACCACGAGGTATGTCAATAAAAAAATTGTAAAACAGCTGTTCATACGAGTATACTTTCTAATTATACTATAGCACATGCAATAAATTCTTTGTGTGTGTTAGTAAAAAACGTTGTGTGTAATGCGCGGTATATTAACATTGTTCTTTTAACATTAGCTTTAACAACTGTGTTCAAACATCGAAAAAAACTTTTTTTAACAACAAGTTCAACGGTCTACATTTAACATTAACATGTAAGTGCTAATGTTAAATATTATATGTTACGTGAAGACGAGTAGTAATGAAAAATATCGATTATTGTGGCCATAAAAAACACGTAAATTTTACTGTTGGCAACTCTCGTAAAAAAGTGGTGAAAAATTATTAACGATAAAACAAAGTTATGCCAGAGGCGACATCTATTGTACAGTAGATCGTTTCATGCTATTCTATATATGATGGCGCTGTAGTAAATAATTGAAGAAAATGAAAACCTTCAATGTGGCAATTTGTCAAACACACTACTGACAGTTTATCAATAACAATACAAATTCACTGCACACATACTCTTACACTGTTTATTTTCATCAAAAAAAGTAAACAATTTCATAATTTATGCAAAGCCGCAGAGCATAATTGCATCAATTTATCAACAAAGTGTTAAAATATAACGGTTATTACGAACGACAAATTCAAAATACTTTTTCAAAATGATGGACAAATTTCTACCACAAGTAGCAGCAGTTAATACGCAACAACAACAGCAACAGCAGCAACAACATTCTCAACCAACTCAACAAAATCAATCCTCGAAATCGTTTAGTGTTTCTGAAGAACATCGTCATTATCTGAAAGTATTCATACAAACCTATCACAATTTGCCCATTTTATGGGATACTTCTTTAAGGGACTATACGAATCGTGATAAGCGGGCCGATGCTTATCAACAGTTGGTACCCATCTATAGGTATTTAAAACGTGATGCAACTTTAGAAGATGTTAAAAAGAAGATAAATACTCTGCGTACAAATTATCGTAAAGAGCTTAAAGTTGTAGAGGCTGCACGCAAACAGGGTAATCATTATCAGCCCAGATGCTGGACATTTTATGAATTGGATTTTCTACGTAATGCAGAAAAATTTCTGGCAATCGATACTTCTATAATAAAACATGAAACCACATCCACTACACCTTCTACTTATAATGCCTTTAGTGAGTCTACACATGCTGGACATTTTTTGGATAATGCTCCTTACGGCTATTTAATGAACAAGGGTAATACCTCTCCCATGAGTATAACGGAAATGTTTCACAAATCATTTGGTCATCAAAATAACAATAATAGCACTAACGGTCAACAGCAGAGAACAGATCAAAACTCCAATCACAATACTCCTTCACCTTTGGGTTTACCTGGAGGTATACAAGGTCATATAGGTAGTGGCAGCACAAATGCAACACAATATCAAACTCCTCCTTCGAGTATGGCATTAAATTCAAACAAACGCTTAAAAGTAGCTACACCTACAACACAAAATTCGACTTCCCCTCCCGATGAAATGCTTAACATGGCATGTGATTATTTATCTTCTACCTATCCCGAAGAAGAATCTATAGCACGCACCTGGACCTATAAATTAAAACGTTTGCCTCGAGAACAGCGTTTGCTGGCTGAGAAGTTTATAAACGATATTCTTTTTGAAGCTGAATCGGGTAGTTTACATCGGGGCTCCATGCAATTGAATGCCTTGGAGCCATATGTACGTTTTGAGGAAACTCAAAACGATGATAGCAGTCAAGAGAAGCCACAAAGTCCAAATACTATTAGTACTACAACAATTAGTACAAATGCTACACAATCTTTAGAACAAAATACAAATGAAACGTCGGCACATGGAACTTCTATTGATGTGGGTAATATGCTAATTAATGAAGGTTCTACAACAGGAGCATCGAATGATGCCACTGATAATAATAGTAGGAATGCTAGTGCTTTTAGCAGTTACAATTAAAATAAGAGCCGATTAGAAAGATGTATATATATTTTTTTAAATGGTTTTGGTTCTCCTTTTCAAAAGATTGACGTTTAAATTGCATGCAAATGAATAAATTGTACACTTAGTTATTTGTTGTATTGTTGCAGTTTTTTCTTAATTAAGTTTATCATTAAGATTACAAAGTTCTTTAAGAGTAACTTTACTATATAATATATAATCTATATTATAAATATATATTATAGGTACATTAAAAATATGTATAATAGATGTAAAAAAAGATTCTAAAATTATATATGAATAAAAATATATACAGATACTGTACATAGTAGAATATATGGCAAAAATTTGGTAATAATTTTTTCTTTGACATGAACTTGAAATGTTTTTATTGTATAAACATTTCCTTGTTATTCAATCGTGATTATTTGAAATATATTAGGAAAATACGTGAGGTGATTATCTTTGAAACCCTATATCTCTTAAACATTTCAATTCGATCCGTCCAGTAGAAAAGTTTCATATCCAACCTTCTATAATTAATTTGTATGATCATCTTTTGTTATTTATTGACTGATCAACATTTTTTGAGGACCTAAAATAAATCCGTTCTAATAAACGACTTTCCGCAGTTCAAAATGCACAAATAATTTCGGTTATATGTGTGAATATATAAAACAAATATTTAATTAAAGAAAAAAAATAACAATATATTAGAACATAATTTAAAATATTTAACAAATGTTTAAAATTCTATAAAAAATCCATTAAAATTGAAGGAGATCTTAACATTAGTACAAAATAAAAATAATAAATAAGTAAAAATTATTCATTAGGTTAAAATTATAAGAAATAAAATATAATCCCACTGTTTCAATTTACTCTTTGATAATTTGCAACACCTCTGGCGAACCAAACAAATGGTGAGGCAGCTGCAAACATTAAACCAGCACCAACCATTGGTCGATGTAAAATCCAAGCTACAGCGGCTATGACAAGAGCCATTGATAATGAAAGTAAAACATTTGTACCGACTGGAAATCTGGGATCGGGCGCCAACGACGAGAGAAATTGTATACGCGACACTAAAAGAAATTCAAATAGGATTTTTAAAACAAAATATTCAGTAAAAATAATAATTTTTAATAACTTATTTTTGAAATAATACTGACGTATAACATGTAGCAATGTTGAAGTACAAGTAACACCGAAAAATACCAAAACCCAACCCATAAAACGGAAACCCCATGTTGTTAAGCGTTGAGCATGATGTTCCTTTTTGAATACCTCCGTTAAAGACAACTCCCCGGGATAAACTAAAAGTATATCAACACCTCGACTTGTTCGATAAGGCTCAATTTTATTTTTCACCAATTTGCCTACAACAGTATACTAAGATTTTATAAAAATTTAGCTTTTATTTATAATAAATTAAAGGAAAAAACTTCTTACCATTTCACCTTCCATACCAGCAAAGGAGAATAAGATACGTATATCACCAATTTCTGGATTAAATATATCATTTGTATGATAATAAAGACCTAAATGCAGTTTAATAGTGGGATCCTCCGGTCTAGTATCCGAAGTTAATTCTACATAGTTATTGAATTTATCTTTGATAGCATTGCCCAATTCGATTCGGCCTACATAAACAGCATCAGCTACTTGAGTTTCTGATTCAATGGGGAACTGCTTGGGGTTCTGATGGCCGGTTTGTATATAAAAAGAACGAGAATCGATTAGTTTGTCTCGCCAGTCACGCGTATAGTAATAAGTACGATCCTCGGTATGTACGGAAGCCACACTCTCGCCATAATTATGCTCGCTATGGAATTGAAAAAAAAAAACATAAAAGAAATAACATGATTTCATACAAATAACATACACCTACACTGTCTCCTCCACCCATTGGTACATTTGTACACGTCTTTTAAGTTTTACTGCCAATACTTGAATATTATAATCTGGTTCGGTCAAAGGTTCACCTACTATAATTGGTCCAGATATATGTACAATGCGGTCATTGTATATGGGTTCGATATCTTCTGCTGTAGCATCTAAAGTTACAGCATCGTCCAAGGCTTCATCCAATGACATGATAGTATGAACAGCTCTTCCCTTTTTTTGTGGAATGCGGTCGTTAATTATAAATATGTATTGAATAATCTATAGCAATGTAAGATTTATTTTTACCTCATTCCAAAATAACACACCCGCTCCTCCGATGAATAGTATCAGACCAAATGTGGCTATAAGCCAACATGAACGATATGTTTCGATTAATGTCATTGTTAGTGCATTATTAGTTAATTTTATTTCAAATATAATTTATATCATTAAATTTTTGTACATAATTTCAAGAACTCGAAAAATGTTGAACAATACATTTGTCACTATTTTTACGAGAATAGCTGTTGCGTTTTGGTCAATCGTGCTATCATATTGGTGTGAATGTCAGATCGAAATATTTTTAGTGGTATTGCCAATAGATTGTTTAATTAAATTGCAATGCCAGATGATAAATACGTTAAATAAATTTAAAATGAATGTTAAAAAATATTTGTAATTTTAAAATAAGAAAAATATTATTTAATTGTTGATAAATTGTATATATAAAATGTGTTAAGACATTTTTTAATTCATTCTCCTTTCCGTACTAAAAACCACAGAGTAATAATCGGGGTAATAGATTATAACTCGGGTTAGATAATTTCTTTTTGTATGAAATAAATTTCTAAGCGTTCTTTAAAATATATTTTATCTTTTATTATAACTAATAAAAAACGCAAAGAAAAACTTTATTTCTGCATAATATATATTGACTTTTACACGTTCTATTTCCTTTAATTCTAATAAATTTATCATATTTAAGTAAAATTATAGTAATTGATGAAGCCACTGCATTCACTTGTTCGAATAAGATAGAAAAATGTGTTTTTTGTTGAATGTGATGTAAACCGATGAAAACAGCGGCGGCGCATGAAGTAAAAAATTACACCGGCTTCGAGCCGATCGGCTTGTATCTCTGATAAGATTGTTGTTGCATTTTTTTTCGAAAAATTTCCTTTTACCATGTCTTACGAAAGTTCCTGTGCACTCTCAGACCTTTCAGCGGAACTTATTGCACAGTTATGCTTCGAAAAATTTCAGAATCTTCCTAAAACCGGTAAACCAAACAAAAATGAATGGACTATATTGGCCGGTGTAGTTTTGTACAGTAGACGAACTAATAAGGCAGAAGTAATATCTCTTGGATGCGGTACTAAATGTATTGGGAAAAGTAAATTATGTCCTCAAGGATTAATACTTAATGACTCACATGCTGAGGTAATGGCTAGAAGAGGACTACTAAGGTATATGTATCATCAACTAAACAAATCCTTAGAAAGATCACAAAATGAAGGCAGCATATTTGATTGGATACCCGATTGTCAAAAATTTCGATTGAAACCTGAATTTTCATTACATTTTTTGTGTACGCAAACACCTTGTGGCGATGCCTGTATAACGGCTGTCAATAAAACTGAAGAGAGGAGAGAAGAACCAGCTAAAAAACGTAGCAAATTGGAAGAGGTAAAAATTGAAGATACAAATGTGGGTTGTATTGTAGATAGTGTATATACTGGTGCTAAACTTATAGGTTCAGAACACAGTGATGCTATGGAACAGTTAATTGGAGCTGTAAGAACTAAACCAGGAAGAGGAGAACGTACTTTATCCATGAGTTGTAGCGACAAAATAGCTAAATGGCAAATAATGGGTGTACAGGGAGCTCTATTGGATTTCCTGTTTAGCGAACCCATATATTTTAATAGCTTAAACTTTTGGGGTAAAAATGATGTTGATGCCTTAGAAAGAGCTGTATGGAAACGTTTTGAAAATAACGATTGTACAAATACAAAATACAAGGTACATATACCTAAGATTAGAATATGCAATAAACCGGAATTTCCCTATGTACAAATTGGTTCCAAACAACCCTCGCCTAATGGCCTAGTTTGGTGTAAAATACCGGAAATAATGAAGTAAGTTATGTTTATATATAAAATTAGTATAAAGTACATAATTTTCTTTTATTTCTAGACCTTATGAAATATCGGTAAATGGCAAAAGACAAGGTATTACGTTGAAAAAGTTACAAAGCCCTAATGCCGCCTTAAAAATTTCTAAATACTTTTTATTTAAAGAATTTTTAAATTTTGTAAAATTGAAACCTGAGTTTTCATCCGAATTAGGGAATTTAGAGTATAAAACTTATTTAGATTGTAAATTTTTAGCTAAGGATTATCAAAATGCTTGGTGTGATGTTAAGAGCAAATATTTTAAACAATGGTCTCAAAAACCGGATAATCTTTTAAAATTTTGTATTAAAGAAATGGAAAATAAAGAAGGTATTTAAAATTATATGTTGTATTTAATATAAAGCTTATCTGTTATATAATAAGAAATAGTTTATACTATTCGGTAGAGTGGTTAAACGATCATGAATTCCTTTAATATCCTTCACCACCTTACCGAATTATAATAAAACTTACGCCCTAACGTATGCTTTTATACTTCCATATTAATAAATATATAATTTATAATAAATTTGAATATAAAAAATTTAAGTTAAAACAAGCTTTGCTTTAAAAAATAAAAATAATTCCAAGGCTTATATATCAGGTTGAGCCATTTTTTATTTCGGTTTTTGTCCCAAAACTCGGTAGTTTATGAATGAATTTCTCAATTTCGTCGGGTGTATTAGCATTAAATTCCCTAATACCATTAATTTTCTTCTGGTGCGCTAGATGTCAACTCAAGCTCATCTCTGAACCTTATACGTTTCCTTATTCAATACCTTCCACCAGACTGAACAACCATAAAGAATGATTAGTCTTACAACCGCATGTAGATCCAAAATGTGTAATTAGCATTAAATCCCCTCTTGATCCTTTCTGAGGAGGACAGCGAGGAAAGCTGTCATAGAAGGCCTATTGCTTATAAAAAAAGTTGTAAAAATTTCAACTTCAATGCTCGGCCGCGTGTAACAGCATTGCCAGATTCTATTTAAGATGTTTTCAAATTTGCTTTTATAAAGTTTTTTTGTTAACAACATTTACCTTTTCCCAATTAATTTCATTCTATCAAATAAATGTAAATTTTTTTTAGAAGAGGAAATATTTTTTATTTAATATTTTTAATACATTTTGTTTTTCTTATTTGTTTTTGGTTTTTAATTGTTTACGATAATAAGTAACTACTTTTTGGGAAAATTTAATTTTGGTTATTGAATTTAAAAATAGAAATATTTATATTTACAACAAATAATTTATTGCAGGCTATAAAAATATTTTCTATATAAGGATTTATTAAAAATCTAATCATAAAAAGCATAATTAATTGTTATGTATTATAAATAACTCAGTCTAAATAAATAGCATTTTTTAGTTTAGTTTTGTTTAAATTTAAAAAAAATTAAAATCTTAACTTATTAAAAAAATTAAAAAGAAATTAATTTTTTACTAATGAAAGTAAATAAAAACTAAAAAATAAATAAAAAATCATTTAATATGTTGGAAATAAAAATTATTTTTTATTTTTATATATTTTTTTTTTCTTTTTTTAATTCAATTTAAAACTTACAAACAAATTTAACAAACTGTTTTAAAACAAAAGTTTCATTTTTCTTTTTGAAAATTAACTAAATATGTAAAATTATAATATACAAATTAAGATTTATTTACAAATTAAAATATAAAACACAATATACTACAGAGGGGTTAACTAAATATAAAAATAAAGAGATTTTATAAAAGTGATGTTTGTGGTTTAATTATAAAGTCATCTCAAGCTACTTTTTGGTTTTCCTGGTAGGGAAATTTTAAATTAAAATATATCATAATTCCATACCAAGTGTTAGATTAAAAAATATGAATCTTGAAATTTTATTAGCAAGTGAGCTGACTTGAAGTGATTTATTTTAAATTTTAAGAGGTTAAATTAATTTGGTTACTTGTAGTTGATGTTATTAAGGATTACAATATCACTTGTCTACATAATAATTTTAATATGTATGTATATATTTTATGTATGTATATATATAGATATATAAATACGTAATTATAAAGCTTATATATTTCCTATAAATATAAACAAAGCAAATCAAACAAAGCTCCCATTATAGCAAAGACAAATTTATTAAAATTCTCTTATGTCTTTGTCTAAATTGGAACTAAGATAAATCATTCATAAAAAAATTAAATAAATAACCCTCATAATGTTAATATTATATCAAATTTTTCATATAAACTTAAATAATTTGTTAAATATTTATTTTTGTCATTGTATTTATTAAAAGCTGGATTTTTTCTTTATCCTGTTTTCATCTCATACTTTTGCAAATTTTTCAAATTTAAAAACTATTTGGTGGTGTTATATGAGTACGTTTTATATCCAATAATACATTAATTATTGTATATTCCTTTTTTTATTTAATTGTATACAAAAAATAAAATTATTGTTTAAAAACTAAATAAAATAAAATAAATTAATTTATATTTATTTATAAGTATATATTGCTAATGTTTTATGTATAAAAAAAACTAAATAAAACAAAAACACTTATTGAAAACCTTTACTAATTTCTGTGTTACTTTGTTTAACAAAACAAAAAAATTAACGTTGACTAACATGCCACACAATTAAATAACTTTTATCGCCACGATTTTCAATTGTTTGATTCTGTTCCAGATTAATACTCTTTTCCATATCATTGTCATCTGTAAAATAATTGAAATGAAAGTATTAGTGTTGTTTGTTATAAAAATTATTCTTCAATTTAGTATTAACTATTATTAGCGATAATAAATTTGTGTATTAAACAATTATTAGGTAACACATTTGCAGAATAAAGCAAATAATTTTATTTAATATTTTTGATGACCATGTTCTGTAAATTTGTTGACTTTATAAGATATAATTACAAAAAGAGTCAATATATATAAAAATTTGGTCGTAGAAAATTTATTAATAAATGAAATATCATAATAATAATTAAATAATTTAAGAATGAGATAAAAGTTCATAAATCAATTGTTTTTTATATAATCATCCAATTTTTTACAGAACATGTTCGAGAAAATGTATTAAGTAAGCGTCCTTGAACTTTAAAAACAATATTTTTAGTCTTTTAATAAGAGGGAAATCACTTTTAACATAAACAACATAAAATTTCACCGGAATGTGTCCTTTTTATCCAAAATTGTTATAGTGTATCTTACAATTAAATAATAAAAATTTTACCCATTATATTAAGAATACATTACATGTTTTTTTTTAAAGTCGTAGCATACATGTTTTAAAAAAATCTAGTTAATCATCAGAAAATTCAAAAAAAAAAGATTCCGTTCATCTTTTATTTAATAATATTCATTATATCTGAATATAATAGAACAAAATCGAAAACATTGAAGATTAGAGTTAGAATCTATACTATTAAACTGTAAATACTTCTTTGCTTTGTTTAGTAGTTTTGTACGCGCAGGTAGTTGTTGGAACGAAGTTTCGTTTCGTTTTACAGAATAACAGCCGTATTCACAAAAAAATAATGTATGTTTGATAAAGGTTTACTAACTTTTTGTATGTAAATTTCCATAAGAAAACGAGAGAAGAAGGTATAGTCGGTCAAAACCGACCATATGATACCCTATACCATTGCCTATGTGTACCAAACATACTATTGCAGAATATTACGTCGATACTAAGATTCACATGTATTTATGCACTTTTCGGTGATTTCCCAAATTGGGTCTTATATGGGAGCTATAGTCAATTATTAACTGATCTTCATGAGTTATGTGTAGAATTTTAAATTAATATTAACTTTCATATGGGATTTATGCACGTTAAAGTGATTTTCGAAAGTGGTGTAAATTATGGACCGATCTTGATGAAATTTGGCGCATAGATTTATGCTTATATAAAACTTATTTATGTTAAATCTCATTAAAATATTTATTTTTAATGTAAATTTGAGTGTTACGGGAGAACATTTGTATGGGGGCTAGGCTTCGTCATTGTGACAAAAAATCACATGTGCCAAGTTTCATCAAATTATCTCTAAAATTGGGACTTTGCGCACAAGCTTTACATGGATAGCCAGCCAACCAGACGGAGGGACATGGTTAAATCGACTCAAAAATTGATTCTGAGTCGAACGGTATACTTTAAGGTGGGTGTAGGAATTTTTTTCTCTGCGTTACAATATTTGCACAAACACATAATACCCCAACCACCTATGGTGGTGTAGGATATAAAAATAGTAAACCTTTTTCAAGAATATATTATTTTTTGAATACGGCTGCAAGGCTGTAAGTCTGATTGAAACAATTTTAGATGTAGCTCAAATCGATTGAAATACTTGATATTATATTTTTTTATTCTGTACATTTATGGAAAATGTAACACAACCAAGTTATTTTCAGCCAACCACCACGTTATTTTAGCTTTAAAATCGATTTTTAATTTTTTTATATAAAAATTCGTTTTTGGTGGAAAATGTGAGTGATCATAGATTTTTGTCTTTTTGGCTCTAACTTCTCTAGTTTAGCTTTAAAATTTACTTTTAACTTTTTCATGTAAAAATTGATTTTTGGTGGGAAATATGAGTGATAACAGAATTTTGTTGCTTTGCTCTATCTCTATTGATTCTATATGTCACTTCTGGTATCACAGACACATCCGTCCTAATGTTCATTTATTTTCATATATATAATGAAAACTCCTTATAAACATACTATTTTTAGTTTTTAAAGTATAAAAAACTGTTCAAATTCTTTTAACAAAATTGTTGAAAAAATTAAATGATTGATAACAACTTTTTTCAACCCGCTTTAATGGATATTTATAAAAAAATTACAACAATTATTGTGAAGTAAATATCGTATTTTCGGTATTATATTGATAAAATGTATATTACAAAAAAAACAATTAAGAAAATTTTTATAACATATTTTATATAAAATCGATAATGTCTGGAAGTAGCTGATTATTAAATATTATTTTGTTCTTTACATATTTACTCTAATATTTATATAATTATTTACATTTTTTATTATAATTAAGATATATGTATTTAAGGCAAATAAGTTTTTACACACCACTGCGCATATTTGGTAGTTTGTCTTGTAAAGTTAATGATTCTTTATAAATAAAAAAAAAAAGGTTAAACAGTAAAAAATATATATGCATTAAAATTAAATTTGGAATGAATTTTAGCTGTTTTTTAAGTAATATTTGAGTACAAAACTTTTTCAAAAAGGAAATTTTATGCTTTAGCAATATAATTTTCAAAATTTCCAGTTAGTTTTGATTTACAAAATTATTATATACAATTTTAGTAGAATTTGCAAAAAAAATAATAATAATAAATATATAAACAATATAACCAAAAACCAAATAGACAAAATAATATACCATAATTTGAAAAAAAAATATTGTTTTTGAAACTTGTTTTTATAAGCAATATTTTTAAAATAAAATGTGCCAAAATAATAACTTTGCAAAAGCCAATGTGTGACCCTTTTCTGTATTTATTTATTAAAGGAAGTGCATATTAAAAAATGTATAATTGTTTAGCAAAATAAAAACACCAATCAATAAACAAAAATGTTTTGTAAACCTTGGTTTAATTCAGGTCACATAAATCCTTTTTCGTTGTTTCGAAACAAAACTAAGTAAGAGTTTAAACCAATTTATAACGCTCTTATACGATTGGCGAACGTATAACATTATTTTATAAAATTCCAGTTGATAAAACTATAAATTAAACGTACTATAAATTAAAACAAAAACAAAACAAAGAAAGAAAAAACAAAATTAAATATGCATTAATACATTCTTATTACAGAAACTTGGAACATCAAAATTAAAATAGAAACAACAAGAAAATTAAAATCGAAAAAAAAAAAAAACAAAAAAATAAAGACATAAATAATATTCTTACGAATCAACTTTCCAAACTATCAAATGCGCAGCATTATCACTAGCATCAGTTATAGTTCTCTCTTGTCCTGCGATAAGAACAAAATTTGAATTCAATAACCATAACGATCAATAAATTATATAGAAATTATAAAAATACTTAAATCTTAAAAAATGGGAACATTAAATTTAACAAAGATAAACTGCCAACTTACTTATACGGAAATCAATATAACCTTCACCGCCACACATAACCAACATATCGGGCCGTTTATTAGTGAATTGTAATTGAGCGCTATTATTTTGACGCAGTGGTACTGAGACAAAGAATTTTACAGCATCACGATGTCCATGAAAAGATAGTTGAGCATTGGCCATACAGCATAAGGGCAGTTGAGTACTGGGATCATCTATATTTTTTCATTAAATTAGTGTTTAAAGGTTTCTTTTTGTATAAAAAATTGTTTTAAAAAAAACTTACTTAATTTTCCTTGACTTTCTGATAGGGGAACTGAGATTATAACACCATTACTGGTACCAATCCATAAACGATTACAGGACACCATTAAAGCTGTAATGCGCACAAATGAGAAACCCAATTTGCCGGTACCCAACATTTTCGATACATATGGTTCTATATCCACATCCTGTTTGTGTTCAAATGTGTATGTGTTGTATAAACGTAAAGTGGAGTCCAATCTAATGAAATTAAAGGGATTTTTTGTAGTTTTAATTTGATACACAGCATTTAATTTATTTTTTTCTTTTAACAAATTATGAAATTTGTTGGTGTAATTCATTGAAAAATTTACTTTGGAGCAATTTCCATAATGAATATAACGTGAATATGGATTTCTTCCTGTATCTGTTTGTACAATGTTACAATATATTCTTCTAATTAAAATTGTTAAAACACACCAAAAGTTTTGTTGATTTGAAATAGGTTTAGTTTCGAAAATTATACAATAGCAAATTAAATATGTGTATATATATGTATGTATTCTAGGCCTGATTTAAAAAATAATAACCATGAAAATAGAAATCTTTGCTATGCGAAATTATTTCCCAATTTAATACGAAAAAATTATTCAATTTATCACAAAAATAATAATTAAATTTAAAGTTAATTTTTCTTCGTTAGATGAAATATTATATTAGGTGAATTTAAACTGAAATATACGAAATGCCAAAGGTCAAGATTGCAGAACAAGATGCCATTAGTTCTTATAAAAGAACTATTGTCATCTTTCTTATATTATTCTATTGACAGATGACCAAATATAAATAAATAATGAAAAAAGTATACCTGATTGAAACCCACACACCAGCACCTGTTGCAGCCATTTGTCGCACTTGACTCTCTTTGCGTGGATGTGCGTCCAGCGAATGGATAATATTTAAAGAGATCGGATCCACAATAAAGATCTTATTGCGATGGGCGGCCCATATGCGTTCGCCAGCCACACAGAGGCAACGTATCGAATGATTGC
Source organism: Phormia regina (assembly GCA_001735545.1). Taxonomy (NCBI): domain Eukaryota; kingdom Metazoa; phylum Arthropoda; class Insecta; order Diptera; family Calliphoridae; genus Phormia; species Phormia regina. The sequence continues at coordinate 25,702 of MINK01172785.1, forward strand.
GATCACCTAGTGTTACTAAATGATAACTATTCAGATCCCATTGGCCGTCTGTTTGGCGGCGAAACACGGCTAATTGGGCATTTGCAAGGGCCACCACAACGCGTGACTCAACATGAACTATCGCTAGGACGGCATCGGGCAAATGAACTTTATGCAAACATTCGTGCCAACGACCAACAGAACTGTGTACGTACAACCAATTATCCTGAGCACCCAACCACATTGTAGGACCCACCGAACTCATGACGGGTTCTTCACGATCCTTAGTTCCCAATATGGGATTGATGGGTTTCGAGAAGGGCAATTGTTGATTATTCGTAGTCGAAGAGTTGTTATTATTGTTGCTGGTGTTATTGATTGTAGCATCTGTGGCTGATTTGTTGTTGGTAGTGTTTGTAGTATCGGTAACATCGTTGTGTATACGTTGTGGTATACCTGGTATGGGTTGTCGTATTTTAATTTCATTAACATTTCCCAACGGTTCTATGGGAATAGAACCATTTTGTTCATTCGATTTTTCAGTAGCTTCTTTAGCTTTCTCTTCCACTGGAGTTTCTGCATTCACCTCTAAGGCCTGTTCATTGTTATCGGTTTCTTTGGTATTGCTATTTGGATCTGTTTTGGGTTTAACACGTATAAACTCTACTTTGCCAAAACCTTCACTGCCCTCCCCTGGCCGTTCCAACATTTCGCCGGCTTTTATAACCTCTGAATTTTCGAGTACAGCATAGTCCTTTTCCATGGCACCTGGTACCGAAGCAATACACAACAAATGAGAGGCACAAACTGGAAATACATCTAAAACTGTAGCTGACTGATTGGCATCTACAACAGTCACAGTACTAGCTGCATGGGTACTGGTGCATATCCAAACATAAGATGTTAACTGGGTCTCGGGTTCTAGATTTTCAAGACTGCAACGAGTTATTTGACGATCTAATGCCTCGGCTGAATGCTCAGCAGTGGGGCTAGTTATTTCAGTAATTTTTGCCGTAGAACGTGGAGCATAGGGTGAAGTAGGAGGTATTATTGACTGACCATTCTTAGTAAAGCCACCATTAAGATTAACACCAGCCGCACAAAATACTTTCATATGGGGAGAAGCCTCTGCCAAAGGATTACAATATACGGGTACTGGTACACCACCAGAATGTCTAGATTGCTGTTCCTTCTCCGTTTTATTTCCCGGCAAACTCCAGCCATAAGCATGCAAACGGCCGTCCTCCTTCTGAACATGAGCCCTCAACTGGCGGTATTGTTCGTGACGTCTAGCACGAGCCCTTTCGGATGTGCCCTCTTCGGCATAGTCTTTATTGGCTAAAGCATTAGCTAGCCCAGCACTGGCGGGATGTGGAGGTGCTCCACCAGTTATGGCAAGGCGACTGTCGCTATTTCTACTGGGGGATCCATGAGAGTGAGATGGGCTTGAGTAGCGAAACATAGGCCCCCCTCCCTGCCCATCAGCGACGCGCTCTTGTGGGCGATTGGAGGGGCTAAAATGAAATGTGTTTATTAAATTAAGCTCAATATTAATTTGAAATCATCATAACTCACGTAAAAAGATTACTAAAATATTTCCATATGCCTTGTTTAGATTTCTTATCTAAATTATCCACAGTGCGTGTGGCTCTCAATATTTCTGTCAGACGAACGGCTTCTTGTAACTCCATTAAACGTTCCTTATATTGATTACGTTCCATCAGCACCATAGCCATTTCAACGCGTGTAAAACGTTTACGCTGTGCCAACGGTACATCGTTTTCATCTTGATCATTATCATCTGAAATTGAGAAAACTTAATTTACTACGCCTTTAACTCTCTTTAAAACTTACTTTGTTGTTTGACTTGTTCTTTGGTTTTCTTAAGTTCCTCTTCTAGTTCCTGTACCTTGGTGCGCAATTTGTTACGTGACTGTTGCATGGCATTAAGTTCTTCACGCAAGATTTCTATTTCACCAGTCAACTCATCGACACGGGCTATCAAATCATCTTTGACAATGTTAAGAGCGTTTCTGTAAGGAATTGAAAGATATTTATTAGGGAATTTGTTTTTTAGAAGAGTATAGTAGAAAAATTTCATTACTTAGTAGCCAAAAGTTCATTGTTTTCCATAATGAGATTTTCCACTTCTTTGCCCATACCTAAAATAATTAAAATTTTAAAACGTTAGTGAATTAATATACACTTTTTGATTTTGTATTCTACTGTATGAATTACAATGTTACAGCTACCAAATTATTAAACAAAAGGATGGAAATTAAATATGATTTAACTAGGAAACTATAAAATGTATGAAAATTAAGTAATAAAGTTATGCTTATTAACCATATAAATGTAATATTAATGGTAAAAGGTATACATTTTTGTAAAAAATGTGCGGGAATTATAAACAACATGTAGCTTTAAAAATAAAATCTAATAGGTATAAAAGAAATTTCACAATAAAATTCAAGTTTAACATATATATTTTGAAACAATTAAAAATGATTTTTTTTTAAAGAATTAATATATATTTTTGAGTTGGTTGCAATATTAAACAGTTCGAAAAATAGTTCGCTTTTGAAAGGAAATTTAAAAATATTATAATTTATCTAAACTAGATTAAATTATATGGTTAAATGGTTTTTTTGTTTTCGGAAGGTTAAATTTCATGAGCCAGTCCATAATTATTTTACTATAATAGCTATAGTAAAAAAATATTTATTTCAAATCGTATATAGATTGATGTACTTGCTGAAATATCACCATAGAACTGTTTAAGAAAACTTTTAAGATATCGGAAAAAATAAAGAAAACATACTTTATAAAAAATGTCCGAAATTTACAAACTTTAATAAAATAGTCGCGGGAAACTTTACTTAAATCTCAATTTCAAGAGAATTAATAGAATTTTTAAAATATTTTTTGCTCATTATCTATTAAATGCCATTTGTCTTTTATATTTTGCAATTTTCAAAAAAGATAATCGAAAACAATATTTTTGGAGGTATTTTAAAAATGGTTCACGTTAATGAAATAAGTAAAACGAAATATTTTGAGCATAAGTTTAAAACAAATCAATTTTTATATATGAACATATGTGTTGTATCCAAATCAAAATTTTTGATGGGGGTCATCGAATCTTAAGGGGGTAAAAAGTTGAATAGTTATCGTCATTCATTAAAAAACAATCGGAAAGTTGTCTGGTGGTACTTTGTTGAAATTCGTTTCTTTTAGAAAGCGAGTAAAAACTATATATTTTTGTACTTAAAGTAGATTGATAGATAGATAGATAGATAGATAGATAGATAGATAGATAGATAGATAGATAGATAGATGGATGGATAGAT
>MINK01172786.1:0-20131 GCA_001735545.1 Phormia regina
AATAAATAAATAAATAAATAAATAAATAAATAAATAAATAAATAAATACATGATTTATGCTTCAATTAAAATACATACATTCCATAACTTCCAACAGTTATCTTCCGCATGTTCTCAGTCCATGCCGCAGGTGAAAATCATAACGATAGTTGCACTCTGTTTCCCGGAACCGACTGCACCTCATGTACACACAATTATGGTTCCATTCTTGCTTGAAGTAGTTTCATCTCAGGATATGCTCTTCGCAGAAGTCCCAGGCTGAAAATATACAAGATTTTAATCCGGTTTTCGTGTTACCTTTAAATAAAACAGTTTTAGAAAATATGTAAATCCGGGCAATTTTTGTCTACTGAATTGTTCAACTCTTCACTATAAAAAGAGCAATAAAAATTTTACACTATTTTGCAATAATATTTTCATTGAAAAGTAAGTTCATCAAGTTTTTGCTGGGTAGGAAATGTACAGTATGTAAAAATTGGAATTTTGCTTCCGAATTCAATTTTAAAATAAATAAAAAAGTTGAAAAATTTTGTTTTTTATTATTTTTATTTATTTTAGTTTATTTAATCTGATATATAAAAATAAAACAAAAACAACACGAAAAGACGTGACACTATGCGAACGAAAGCGTAGCTAGATTTTCGTTCGACATAGAGAAACAGGCTATAATTAAAAATTTTTGAACAATTAAATGGTCAAACAATTCCTATTTGATGCAATTTGAACTTTTAAATTAAAAAATACTAAAATTATAAAAGGTTTTTAATTGATTTGGTTTCTGTTTTTTAGCGGGGAAACCACAAATATAGGATTTTATGAGCGTTAATTAGATGGTGTTGCCGGATGATACTAAACAAGGGTTATTTTTTCAGTTTTAAAAGTTGTGGATGTAAACTTTATAAAAAATTTTGATATTTGCTACTCTTAAATGCTATGTTTTACGGATAGAATATATTGAATTATAAACAATTAAAAATTTGGTTCGAATTTTTTTATGTTTAATGTATTTAAATCCAACATCATAAGAACGCTTGATTATATCAGCGTTGGAAAAATATCAGTATTTGGAAAATGTTGCCTTATATAAGGAATACGGTATTCTTTGCCTGTTAAAAAATAATAATAATAAAATAAATAAATAAATAAATAAATAAATAAATAAATAAATAAATAAATAAATAAAAAGTCAAATAAAATATATCAACATATTCTGTCTCATAAGAGACAGTTTTTCACTCAAAAGTTTCAAAATTAAATTAGTTAATCCAAATATTATTCAAACCTGTTTCTTTTTTCTAATTTTAAAAATATTTTAGTATTGTCATATTGAAGGGCAATTATTTATGTGGTAATTTGTGCAAAAATTACCTGTCATCAAAACTATAGAAGTTTCAACAAAAAGTAGAAAATTCGGAATATTTATAGTTAAAGTTTGCCTTCTAGTAACCTAAAAATAAGAAGGAAAAGAAATCAATTATTATATGCGGCCACTTATGATATCAAAAAGTTCGAAAAAGTTCGACTGATAATTTCAATATTTAATTTATGGAATTATACTCTTTAATAGTATGCAACAATTATAGAGTATGTTATCGATGCGAGCAATTTTTGTGTAGCACAAAGCGAAATATATTCCCGTTGCATTTTATAAAGCAAATTTCCAATAGGATCACAAATTTTGAATAATATTAAGGTGTCACGACTATTTAGAGAGCGTTGCTAAATTTTGGTATTTATATATAAGCAAAGTCCGAAATCTGAAATAAATTATTCTGTCCGTCGTTGCTCCAATAGGTTCCAACTTCGCAACTTCATTAAACGACATACATGCTCAAACTATGAAATTGCCGTCAACATGCTTCAAAGTTACATTGTTGTCCCATTTCAGCTTGAACACTTCTTTTCGAATCGAAATATACGATAATTCCCTAGACAATGTTATATTAGAGTACCTTTCCTTACCATTAAATAAGAAAATATGTATAAAATATACTGAGAATCACTGTACATACAAATTTGTATTTTTATTGTTATTATCTATTTGTTATAATATTTATTGTATTTTTGTTTTTTTTTTCTAATTTTTAATAATTTTGTTTTTGCATTTATTTTTCTTTTTTTTATATGTTGTTGTCAACAATTATTATTACATTTATTTTTGGTTAATTAAAAAAAAAACACCAACACCAACTCCACTCCACTACCAACCACCACACTCCAAATCACTGTCATTGATGAAAATTAAAAATAAAAATAAAAAAAATCCTAAAACCATATCCACATTAATATGAAAATATATAAACATATTTTTATTAATTGTAATATACCCGCTGTCAATACCTGCCAAATTGCCTACCACCATCGTGTTGAGAACGCGTGTTTTTGTTTTTGTTTAAATTTGTATTTTAAAAATAAATCTAATATATTTTTTGTTGCCACTGGCTGACAATAATACTTCATACAATATACAATTATGTTAAAAACTCAAAATACTATGAAACTGAAAATATATGAAACAAAACCGTAAAAATTGAATCGAAATTATATACATATAAACTGATTGTTTGTTGATGTTGTTGTTGTGCTGATGGTGGCGCGTGTTAAACTTTTTGTTATAAATATAACTATTGTTATTGTTGTTGTTGTTGGCATATTACAAGTAGATTTTCACACAGACATGACAAGCAATCAGCTTTTATCGAGTGGAGCCTCACCAACTGGAATTGATTGTTTATTATCAGATTACTGCCTACCCACAGCACCATCACCAAGTCTACCCACCTTACCGCCGTTGTGTCCTGGTGGTAATGGTGGTGGTTCAGTAGATGACATGAGCATTACAAGTTTCCATGCTCCACCACCACCACCTCCAAATACAACCAGTATAATAACCGGTCGCAACAAAGCTACTCCAATGCAAATACGTTGCAAGTTCGGTTCATTGGGTACATCCAAGGGACAGTTTAATTCGCCACATGGCTTTTGTTTGGGTGTTGATGAGGAAATTATAGTGGCAGACACTAATAATCATCGCATTGAGATTTTTGACAAATCGGGAAATCTGAAATTTTATTTTGGCGTGCCCGGAAAAGAGGAGGGTCAATTGTGGTATCCTCGAAAAGTTGCTGTTATGCATACTAACGGTAAATTTGTTGTTTGTGATCGTGGCAATGAACGTTCTCGTATGCAGATCTTTTCCAAGAGTGGTCATTTCATGCGTAAAATAGCCATCAGGTAAAATTATTTTGCTGTTATCTAAAACATGTCCAATTGTTAATTCAATTTTAATTTATAATTGAAACAGATACATCGATATTGTGGCTGGTTTGGCAGTAACATCTAAGGGACATATTGTTGCTGTTGACAGTGTCTCACCTACTGTTTTTGTTATTTCTGAAGATGGCGAATTGGTACGTTGGTTTGATTGCAGCGATTATATGCGTGAACCTTCAGATATTGCAATTAGAGGTGAGTTAACTATATAATCATTTCAAAATTATGCCGTCAAATACATAACCTTTACTATTGGATTTCAGACAACGATTTTTACGTTTGCGATTTTAAAGGCCACTGTGTTGCTGTCTTCCATGAGGATGGAACATTCCAGTACCGCATTGGCAATGAAAAAGTCACTTGTTTCCCCAATGGAATTGATATCTCAAATGCTGGCGATATATTAATTGGGGATTCACATGGCAATCGTTTCCATGTTGCATGCTATTCACGAGATGGCATATTGCAATCTGAATTTGAGTGTCCTCATGTGAAGGTAAGTTAATTTCTATTTAACTAACAAATCTTTTGCTGCCCAGCAAAAACTTTGGTTGCCAAGTAATGAGTTAAGAAGCTAATATAATGGCTTAACACTACTTACACATTAGCTAAATAACACATTATTTTAACACGGTGATGACATTAGAGGCAACTACTTACGTCATGACATTACTCAGATGTCATTAGAGAAACTAATTACTTTTGAGCTGTTCAGTATATCATTGATTTTAAAATATTACAGAAGCCATTAATTAAAACAAAGGAATTAGTTAGATTTTTTTTTAAATTTTATTAAAAAGAAATCATACAATAAATAATGTTTGAAATAAATATATGATTTATGTTGAATTAAAATATATACATACCATGTTGGATGGCTACGGTATGTATATATTTTAATTGATATCAGTCCATGCCATAGGTGAAAATCCTGACATTGGTTGCACTCAGTTTCCCGTAACCGACAGCTTGGAGTAGTTTCATCTCTGGAACTGCTCCTCGCAAAAGTCCCAGGCTGAAAATATATAAGATTTTAATCCGGGTTTCATGTTATCCGAATGTAATTAATGAAATTTTCTTACTTTTAAATAAAACAATTTTAGAAAATATGTAAATCCGGGCAATTTTTGGCTACTGAACTGTTCACCTATTCACTATAAAAAGAGCAATAAAAATTTTACACTATTTTGCAATAATATTTTGACACTTACCATAATTTAAGAAGAATAAGTAACAAATAATTGAAAATTGTAAAAATATTTTCATATTTAATTTTATTGTGTATTTTTAAATGTCAAGACTTTTTATTTTGAATATTTTGACAAATAATTTTTTATTATATTTTTTTTTTAACAACAAACACTTTATCACAGACAACAATTTATTCAGTTTTTAAACCTTGTCATTGAAAAGTAAGTTCATCTGTAACTACATGCCATTACCAAGTTTTTGCTGGGTGTTTATAAGAATTTTATAATACATACATTATTTGTGCAATTTTGTTAAATATTATTTTTGATCAAATTAATTTAAATAGAACTCTAATAGACATGATTTTATAATATAATTTTATTACCATATCAGCGTATAAAAACCAGTTAAATTATTCTTCTAATAAAACATACCAATGGGCCATGTAGAGTTAAAAACTTTACCACAAAAATACAATAAAAATATAACATTAATGATAAACAAATTTATAAAACTTATTGTATATGAAGAGAAATGAAGAATTGAAATATTAGAGGAAAATAAATGAATCTCAATGCAAATTTTAAATATAAAGTTTTTTTTATATTTAATTAATATTATATTATAGTATTTTATAATTTAATTTTATAATTTTATTTACATATTACCAAAGAATTGCTCAAGCCTCAAAAATAACTATAGTTGTGATAATAAATCCTTTGTACTATGACAAGTATATTATGTCCACTTCATAAAATACATCCATGTAGATATATATATATACATATGAAAGAGAGACTTGTATTAATTAGCTTTAGATGCTAGATTAGATTCACACAATAATGTTAACCGGATAGGCAAAGTAGAAAAACATTTTTTTATAAATAATTTCTTACAATTGTATTTTTACGACATTTAAGTTATGGTGTGTTTCATTTTAAAATTAAATACAGCATAGTGTTATACACAGTGGTATTTTTAATTATTTTTTGTACGAAACATTTTTCAGATTTTTTTAAGTTTTAAGATTTTTTTAATGAAACATTCAATAAAAACAAAAATATTAATTAAACTATTATTTACAAAAAGATTCAAAATAATGTATCAATCAATTTGAATAAAACATAATTAAAATAAGTCCAAACTGAAGATCACCTTTTTAATACTTTCGGTTTTTTTTTTTTTTTTTGACAAAGTCTATTTCGTTAAAATATCTTTACTAACAAATAAAATATTTATAGTTTCTCAAAAAAAAAAAAAAAAAAAAAAAAAAAAAAAAAAAAATACAACATAGTTCTTCGTTATATATAAAATTGAAATCAATATCTTCTATAGAACCGAAACTACGCCTCTTTAAAATTTAATAAGTCGCGGAAATATATTCCGCTTGTCGATTCGTGCTTTGGGATTTGAGAAAATATAGTCTAAAAGTCAAAACTTTCATATAACATGGATCGAATTCGGGAATGTGTGTACCATGACCAATGGAGTTATTGGGTCTGTTTTTATCTCAAAGTCATTTCTGTGATGATATCTTTCTGAAAAGTGCAAAATTCTTATATTCCACTAAAAAAAATTATTTTAGAGAAAAACGAGTGTAGATACTTTTTCAGCTAAAAAACTTAAAAAGTCGTCTTTTTTGCAATTTTCAAATTCAAAATCGTTTATTTTTGTACTCGGTAAAGATATCGACTTCAAATTTGTTTGTTCAATAGATAATTTGGTCTTAAACTAGTTGAAAAAAGGAATAAAATCGGTCGGAAATACTGGGATATATATGACTAAAAATTCAAACGCAAATAAATCAACTATAAGAAATAAATAAGACATGTAAGAATGTTTTTATATGTCTTTTCAGGGTCTCCAACAATATAATATTTGAAATCGGACGAGAAATAAATTTGGCAAGCGATTAAATATTGCTTATGTCAGACGTACTCTACTTTTGAGCCCCCTCACCTTAAACTAAACATTGTTCACTCCTCTGCTCTGCTGAAAAGTACAGATTTATTTCCAAAAAAATGTCGATTCTACCCACTGTGCATAGGTTTATAGGGAATATATAAATTTGTCGTTCCGTTCGTAATTTCCACAATATTCGCCGAAGAGCTTCCCTAAGCATAGTGGTTGGTAGTGAAAAAATAAAATTTTCGAATAAGAATTATTAGCGATAGTGAAAAATAACGTATACAAATATTGTCTCTTATTTATTCGAATTCGACCAACATTTATATTTTAAATCTCATTTTATTTTCAAGAAATTTATCTTTATAATTAAAAGAAAAAAAATTGAATTTTTGACATTATGTTTTATGTTTTTCTAATAATTTGGCTCCATAACTGTTGGCTGCGTATAGTCGAATTCGTAACGTTTTAATTTTGCTTCTTTAGCTCAAATTCGAAAAATATTTCAAATGTTTTTTCGTTTAGAAAAAGTGCGGTATTTCTACATTAAAAGCAATGTTTTTTTTGAAAGTAAAATATTGAAAAGAAGAATTGAAAATAAAAAATATATTTTAAACTAAATTAAAATTTTTTTGTGTATTCTTAACAATAATGTTTAAATTTTCTACAAAATCCGTTAATGCGGGATTTATTGAAATGAAATTAATAAAAGTAAAATTAATTGTTTGTTTGCATTAATTTTTAAAGGTTTCTTGAAATTAAATGCAATGGAAAATCATTCCGTATTATTATTTTTATGTTGATTGAAAACGATTTTTTTCGTTATCTGTAGAAGTTAAATACGATTTCAATATCACAAATTTGTGTCCTGTGACGTACCTGATTATATCAAAAACACTTGTAATAAAAATTTACAATAAACAACAAAGATTTTTTATCGAAATATATTTCCTTTAGCGAATAAAAATGTATATTTTTTTCATTTTTATAAAATTTTATTGTAAAAAGTCTGCTTTTTTCTTTCATTATTTATATTTGTTTAAAAGTCTAGAAAAATTTTACTCAACACCCATTTTAACTTTAAAATTTTGGATCTTTCCGTTCGCACTTATACACAACTATTCCACAAAGAAACTTCAGAAAAAGTTATAATAATATTCTAATACAATTTTGAAACTAAAATTTCTAACGGTTTTGTATACATGATTTTTTTTTATTTATTATAATTGAAGGCATGAAATATTGAATTTTATAGATTACGTAATAAATCCTTAATCATACGTTTATTTAAACACACAGGTTTCGCGTTGCTGCGGTTTGAAAATTACATCGGAAGGTTATGTTGTGACTTTGGCTAAAAATAATCATCATGTATTAGTGCTCAATACTCTGTACGTTCAGTGATTGCAAAAAAGAAAAGCACTTAGTGCAAAAAGCGATTTGTTTCAATGTGGAAAAACTTTAAATATAAATAAATATCATACTAATCAACAACAACCGCAACAACTACAAAAACAGCCGCAGCAGTATCAGCAAAATTTAATTCAAAAACAACAAATACAATCGCAACAGCTACAGCTACAGTCGCAAGTACAAGTGAAAACTATTCAGCAAAATAAAGTTTTTCCCATAACCACAAATACGGTTGCAAGTAAAAATTTAAATATAACGTCGTTGTCATCTATGACAGGAACATCAACAACAATCGCAGCAGCAGCAGCAGCAGCAGTAGCATCAGCGGTATCAACAGCAGCATCTGCAGATTTAGCAGCAGTGAATTTCAATTTGCCTTTAATTAGCAAGCAGCTTTATAATGAAAATGGTGATAATATTGAACAAAACAAATTACATTTAATAGATTATGAAGAAATTTAAGGCAATAATATTTTGTATTGTTTTCATTATTTTTTATTACTATTATAAAAACAACAAACAAACAAACAAAAATAATATTAAAATAGAGATGAAGGAAAAACACAAAAACTATAAAAACATAATTATAACAACGCCTCCAAAGATACGACGAAATTTTGAATTTACGCCGCCAAAAGCCAAAAAAAAAAAAAATCATATTTTTTTAAACACCCCTCCTTACTATTATTAAAATTACTACAACTATTACTACTTTTATTATAAATTATTATATTCTACATCGTTTTACACTTTACACTTTTTTAAATGTAGTTAAAAATATTAACAACAAACAAACAAAACAAAAGGCCGTTTTTATATACAACAATATTATAGCTTATATACATACATATATATATAGTATATACATATATGAAGAGATTTTTTTTTTTTATTTTAAAATATTCCTTTTTTTATTTTTTTTATTACTTAAAGATTTTACGGTAGAATTTAAAAAAGTTTTCTTATACAAAATTATTTTATATGAAAATTTACTAATTTATTTTTTTTTTATCAAAAAAGAAACAGAATATTCGATTAAAAAATCTCATAACCAAGCATATAATATAAAATATTTTGATCTCTTTGTATTCAAATCGTTTTTTTTTTATTATTATATAAAACATAGTTTATCACTAAATACCAAACTTAATAACAAAACATAAATTGTTTCTTTTTTGAAAAAAAAAAAATAATAATATTTTTTGCCTTTAAACCTTTAAACTTAACTTAAAAAAAATGTTTTAAAAACGTTGCAATGTAAAGAAAAAACATAATTAAAAACAAGACCTATTTAAATATTGTTATTTTAATACTTTTTTTTTTAAATTTTGTTATGTTTTTCTTTTTATTATATTATTTTAAAAAGTTTTACATTTTGTTAGCTTATAAATGTATTTAATCTGTAAAACATTATATTCCTTTTTAATTGAATCAATTTCCCCTGTTATTTTTTTTTTAATAAGGCTGGTTTTCCAAGACATTATTTTTTATTTACTCACTTGTGTTATTTTTTTATAATAAAAATAAACTTTGTTAACTTTTTTTTTTTTTTTTGAATAAGTAATTTACTTTTTAAACTATTTACATAAAAAATGTTTTAGTATATATAATATATAAAAACAAAAACAAATTTTTAACTAAAAAAAGAAATGAAAAAAAAAAAAAAATATTTAACTTTTTTTTATTAAATTTAATTTTAACTTATGTGTTTCAAATATTTTCTTGTCATTTTTATCGTATTTTTTATTTTATTTTTTATATTTATTATTTTTTATTGTAAAGAAGAAATATATACTTTTTAAAAAAATGTATTTTTTTTATTAACTATTACAAAACATTTTTTTTTTTACAAAAATATACATTAAATCATACCATATACAATTTTGAACGAACGAAAAAAGAAAATGTCGAAAATACAAAAAAAAAAAAAAAAAAATATTAGTTGAAAATTATTTTTATGCGAGGCTGTAGTTTTTAATTTAAAAATTAAAAAAAAAAAAAACTATTTTAAAAAAATCTATACCAATCATACCTTTTTTATTATATTACTATAAGCATTAACAACGATTACAAGAATTACCCAAAAGCAATCCTTTAAGAAAACATATTTATATTTTTAAGTAGTACCAAAATAATGTTTTCCTCAAAAACAAGTAAAAAAAAAAATAATAATAATAATAATAAAATAAATAATTCTGCCTTATTCAACTAATATTTATTTATACAATTGTCATTACCATACACACTTTTTTTTTTCTATTCTATATTATTAATTTGAATAAGGCATACAATTAGCTTTCTTTTTTTTTTAAATTTTAAAATATTTATATTATGTAGTTAAATATCAAAGCAGAAAAAAAAGGAAAGAAAAACTGAAAAAAGCTCCCTTACTCTTTCTTTTTTACAAAAAAAAAAAAAAGGCAATTTTTCATATACATTTGTAATGTTTGGCTGTTTAAAAATGTAGTTTTTTTAATTGTTAATTTAATAGTCATGTACAATAAAATTATTTTACTATTTATGATTATACTATATATACATACATATATTTAAATTCGTTTACTTACATTAAATATTAACAAACATCGACCACAAATACAACATCTTATACAATTGTCTCGAATTTGTCGAAATTCAATATCGATCAAATGTTCAATTTTAAATTTAGTTTTCTCGAAATCGGTAAAATTTAAATTAGTTAAAATAAAGATTTCTAAATGATTTAATAAAAAATGGATTAATTGCGTAAGGTTGTAATTCGATTTGGTTATTTAAAACAAAAGTTGTAATTTGTAACAATAAAACCGGAATAAATTATATTTTAATATTTATATAATTGTATAAATAGAACGCAAAAATATTCATTTCATGTAAATCTTTAAATTAAAATCGTTGTGAAAACACTTATTTGTTCCACTTCGAAAGACCAATCAGTAAATTTCCGTATATTATTTTTTTAGTTATGCTAAATCGAATTATTACTTAACCTATTTGGCTTAAAAAAAAATAATAATAATGTCTCTGTATGATGAACTTTTAACATGTTGCATTGTGGCCGATGATCGGTTTTAATCAAATATTATTTGTGTGATTTTTATTTATTTTTTCGCTTATATTTTTTTTCCTTTTAATGCATTTTAATAAAATGTTAAAAAAAACAATGTTTACACACACACACACACACATATTTATTTATATAAATAATTTAAAAATATATATTTTACGTAAAAAATTAATGCAATTTTTTTTATCAATTATTATACAATATAATTTATTATACATTAATAAACACAAAAAAGTAAAACATGAAACAAATATTTTACATTATCATATTGTTTTTGTCTATTAATTAATTATTAAACTTTGTTTTTATTGAGAAAATTAAAAACATCCTAAAAAAAAACTGTAATTCCATAAGCTTTTACTTTAATTATTAAGTTTTAAGTTTTGTTTCTTAGAATTATGTTTACTATTCAATTTACAAAACGCAAACAAAAAAGTTTTGTTAAACAGAACTTAAAAAAAAAAAACAAAAAACAAAATATATATTTATATATTTACATTATTTTTTATTATATATATACATATATTTTTTTTTTTGCATCATGGAGGTTTAATTCAAAAATGCCTTTTTTCAAATATGATATTAAAATATATTTTTTATTAGTTAAATAATTATTTTATTTTTTGTGTTTTACAAAAATGTTGTATTTTTTTTCTTGTTATAGTTTATACTTTTCCACCAATTTGCTTAATTTAATGATATTATAAAGCAACCAACAAACAAACTTTATTTTAAGTCAATTTTCATATAATACACTTTGTCTTATTTTATATAATTTTATTTATTAATTTATAAGTTTGTAATTGATTTTATTTTATTCTTTGTTGTTATATCTTAATGTTTCCTTTACTGAAAATACAAACAAACAAACAAACAAACAAACAAACAAACAAAATGAAAAATATTAAAGTAAAACGTACAGTAGTGTTAAAAAAAAAAAACAAAGACTATTAAAAATTATATCGATTCAATTTAGTTTTGTTCTAAAACAGGTTGTATTAAATTTTAAACCAAATGCATTTTTATATACAAAAATTCTCTATTTTTTATTTAAATAAGTATTTTTTTTATATATTTTATTAATATTTTTATACACGTATTTTTTTAATATTTAATTTTTTTTATTGATTTTTATATAACCAAAATTATTTTCGGATTGGCCATATAATTTACCCTACATATTTCTGTTAATTTTTACATGTTTACTTTATTATATGCAACACTAGTCATATACTGCATAATTAATGTCCACTTAAAACAAAATATATTTTATTTTTATTCTATGTATTTGTTTTTAAAAGTTTTTTTTTTTTATGTTTAACTTTTCATTCTTATTCTCTCTGTATATTTTTTATAATAATTTTAAATTACACTACTGTACGCTGATTTAGTACACAAACACATACACACTTAATTAAACAAACGATAAAATAAAAAATTTTATTGTTAACTTTTCCACCTAAAATGTTTTTATTTAATAAATTGTAATTTTATTGTTTAAATTCTTGGTTTTTTTTTTTTGTATACGTTTTGGGTTTTTTTCTTATTACAAAAATTACATTTATCTTAAGAATATTTAAACAGTGTGGGGAAGAAATTCTAATTTGTTCAACAAAAAAAAAAAAAAAAAAAAATGGAGATACAGTTCTTGTTACGCTTCTTATAAAATTGCTTTAAACAGCAACCATTTGATTGATATTTATCAATTTCAGATTAAATCTATTTGTTTGGAAATAAATATGTACCTCATGTTTAAATTTGACCTTTAAATGGAACTGAAAATATACATTTTTAAACAAAAATTAGAACGCTTTTGCTCCCAGATGCTTATGTGTCATTAAATAATTTACAATTTGATATAACAACAGAGTAAAAAAAACAAATACCAACAGAAGCTTCTAAAAAAATTTCACAACTTCAAGAGTAAAACTGTGTGCATATATCGCACATTTTTGGATGACATTAATAATTTAAGAAAATAATAATAATTTTTTTTTCACGAAAAGAACTAAATTTAAAAAAATTTACCAATTTTAAAGTATTTTCATTATCTTTTAACTATTAAAATTGCAAGGGTAACTATTCTACTTTGCAAGGGTTTTGAAAAATTGCAATTTTCTGACGTGAATGCCTTTAATATATTGGTGCTTTATAAGCACCAAGTAGTTTCGTCTAATGACAACACAAACTTAAAATCATAATTTTTCTGCTCTTTCAATACTTTTGGGAATACAAATGATTTGTCTCAAGTTATTTTAATTAAATAAATTATTGTTTTAAACATAAGCTCAAAACATAAAAGTCAACAAATCAAAAATATAAAATCATGTATTCAAGTTTTTTATTATAAAGTTCACAACAAAGATTTCAACGAAATGTCAAAGTGAATTGTAACCGCAGATTCTTTAATCGTGTGATTTTAGTTTTTTTTTTTGTTACGTTCAGATCAGTTTTTTTAATGAAATAAAATTGTATCTAAAATAAATAGTATGAAATCGTATAAGAAGTCATTGAAATCTGAAAATGTTTTCTTATCTTTATTTAATATGTTAATAAAATATTTATGCCAAACTGATAATTTGATAATTTCTCATGCGAATTTCTTTGTTTTGTAAAACATTTATTTTTTCGTGTTGATAATAAAATACATAATCAATATTTCAATTCAATAAAGAAAATTGTTAACATGAGATATGTTTCGGTTTTCGATATTTATTATATAATTAATTATTTAATAACATTCGATATTTATACGGGAAACCACACTGATTAAACACAAATTATTAATAAATAAAAACTAAAAAGAAATAATTTAAAACGTATTTACAATTTTTGATGTTAAAATAATTTCGATGAAATTCATAGCTTTTCTATTTAATAGTATTTTATTTAAATGTTCTTATATTATTTGTCAATATATATATATATTATACATTTAATAGTTATGTATATATAATATATTTATTTAAAAACACAGGTGTACATCAATTTACAAATATATTTCAACTATGTAATTAATATACAAAAAGTAGTGTATATACTTACTATATACATTCATAAAAATTTATATATAAAAAAAAAAAAAACAATGGAATTATATATGTATATATTAAAAAAAAAAACAAATACAATCCTAGTGTATGTCAATTTTTGATGATGATATTTTACGCCTTATAAAAATTAAACAAAAATGAAATGAAAAATGAAAATATATTAACATATTAAAAAAAAAAAACAAAAACCAATTCCCCCCAAAAGATTTGCAATAATATAATATTTTAGAAAGACTTTTGTTTGTTTTACAAATACCATAATTATTTAGAATTTTATCATTCATAATTATTTTTCTTTAAATACAATATTAAAATAAAAACAATTACTATTAATAAGGATAATTAATCAAAAAGAAAAAAAAAAAAAAGTTTATTAACTAATAACCACTTAAAAAAAAAAAAACTACAATAATAAAATGAACAAAATTTTTAAAAATGAATCAAAATTCCTAGACTCAAGTTAAAAAATATTAAATAGCAAACAATTTTCCAATAAATGAAAAGAAAAAAATAATAATAATAACAAATACAACAACATGCATATAGAAATTTTAAAAGCAAAAACTAATGTGGTTCTTCACTTACGAAAGCAAATTTACTTAAATAAATTATTATGTACTATATTACACAATTACATACATACATACATACCTACATAGTATATCTACAAAACATACTAATTATAAAAATACTTACATAAGAGATCATATTTAAAATAGTGTTTAAGTAATACAAGTACATAATAACAAATACAACAATAAAAAAAGACGTTTTTAATTCAAATATTTAAACTAAGAAAATTAAATTAATTGAGAAAAAACATACATACAAACAAATAATTAAAATAAATAATATACAACATAATTGCTTTACCTGGTGGTGTATAAGTTCCTCAAATACTAAATTGTAATTTCTTTTTATTATTATTATTTAATTTGATACACATACATATATACATACATATGTATGTGTATATAATATTTGAAATATTAATATTTTTATTTGTTTATTTTTAATTATATATAATCTTTGTAAATTTTTTTGTTTATTAATTTTATATATTTTTTATTATCTATTCTAAAGTTTTAATTTTTATTCATTAACTTTTTATTAATATTTATTTATTATTATTATTTTTTTATTCAAAAATGTTAATAAAATTTTATTTAATCAAAATTGTATACAACGATTATTTTGTTTTATTGTTTTTTTTTTTTTTTGGTTTTTAATTACATTTGTAGATGATCTTGTAATAATGTTCGCTTTTTAATAGTTGAAATAGCTTTTTATTAATTTTTGAAAACAAAAATGTTTAATAACTTTTAATTTTTTAAATTTCCTTCTCAACTTTATAATATCAGCGAAAATGCAAAGAGAAAGTTTAAGATTTATCTTTCCTAAAAGGTTTCTAATGAGCTGATAAAAGCAACCAGGGAAATAGAACCGGCTTATTTAATGAGTAATGAGTAATGTTAATCCTATTTAATATAAACTCAAACAAAACCACTTTTTTCATCTACTTGATAAAACACAAATATTTCTGTGTGTTACGTATACGATTTGGCAGCACAAATACAGTGGTATTTGTTTAGTTCTCAATATATATATATAAAATAATTCAGAAGCGTTTTTATTTTGTTTTTAACTTTCCAAAGTGTTTGCTGCCAAATAAATTTTTTTATTCGGGAATATCATTTATAAACTTAATGGTAAACGATTATAACGAACTACTATATCTTTGTTCCAGCACTTGTAAATCTTGCAAGTTTTAGTCAGAATTTATAGCAAACAGTTATTGTAATTAAATATTTGGATGTGATATTTCCTTTAAATTTTTGATAACAAGTCGACGTCTTCACCATTTTAGAGTCGACGATATGTCGATGTGGACTGCGAGTACTTTTGGCATTTTTTGATATAAACTTCGCATAAACTTCAACTGCAACTGACAGCTGCAGTACGTCAAAATTCTGCGTGCAGTACTTCAAAGATGAAACATGTTCAACTTTAAATCACCAAAGTACGTTCGTAAATACATTTTGTCAGTTGATTTATTCTTATTTTTATTATAATACTCGTATTGTAATAAAACCATGATTTTTTTTCTAAAACCACCTCATTTACTTATATGCTACTTGAGCTGAATGATATCCATTCCTTACAATAAGATCTTTATACAATATAGATTTTGAAATATTTTGAACTTTTTTTGTAATTAAATTTTATATATAAAAAAAATATATATATATATATATTTTTTAAATATAATTTGAAATTTTTCTTTTTATATTTCTTAGTTGATTTTATTAATTTCCTTATAGAAATATCTCAATAAAATGTTAAAACAACATATCAAAATTTACACAGCGAATTTTTTATTTATACATATTTTTATTTATAATTTTCATTTAATTTTATAAAAGAAAAATTTATAAAAACAAAACTGAAACAGTATATTTCCAACAAAAAAGCAGTGCCATTAAAAATAAAAATATATAAAAGTAATAATTAATAACAAAATTAAATCAATCCTAAATATACATACAGAACTTAAAAAAAAAAAAACAGAAATAAAAAAGTTTATTTTTCTAGATATTTAATAATAGAGATCAACAAAACAAAAATAATAATAATTTTTACAAAATTTCACAACCAATTATATGAAAAGTTCTAAGGAAAAAAAATAATAATAATTTTATTAATTCACTATTTTCAAAAGGTTAAAAACAAAGATTTTAAATAAATTAAAAGTAATAAAGAAAAAAGGCGATAAGAAAAATATAAAATTAAATAAATAAAAAAAAAAAAATTATATTAAAGAAAAACTTATTCTTCCTACATTTTCTCAGTGTCTACATTAAAAAAAAAAAAAACAAATATACAAAATATTTTGATTTTAATTATAAATTGTCTGGGTTGTTAATGTATCATACAAAAAAAAAAAAAAAAAAAATTATTAAAACTAAAAAAAAAAAAACTGGTTATCATAAATTAGTTTTTTATTGTTTGTAATCATCTTCGCAAAAATAATAATAAATTAAAATAATATATAATGTATTTATTTATTTATTTATTTATTTATTTATTTATTTATTTATTTATTTTAATTATTTATTCATTCATATATTTATTTGTTAATTTATTTATTTATTTATTTATTTATTTATTTATTTATTTATTTATTTATTTAATTAATTAATTAATTAATTAATTAATAATTAATTAATTAATTAATTAATTTATTTATTGTGCCCTACTTTTTTCCTCATATTCAGAACATAATATTTAATTTACCTTTGATTCATTTCAATTTAATCAAACAATTTGTTACCAAAACTATTATGATTCTAAACCACTGTGCATTGGTCGTTTGCTTATTAACGCCAACACTTTCCTATGAATGCTGTTGCATGTGTTGTGACAATTTCATTGCTTTTGTTGCTACTACTGGTGTTGTTGTTATTTTTTTATTATAATTTGTTTAGTTTTCATGCGTTGCATATTTTGTCACACTGAGAGAAAAATAAAATAAATAATATAAAAAAAAAAAAAAAAAACAACAACCCACCAATAATAGCAACAACATTGCATGTCTTGTGTAATAAATTTTTAATGTAGGTCCATATCTACGCAATTATTATCCTTGAATGAGTTTTTTTTTTCTTCTTATTTTACAACACAAAACAAAAAGAAAAAAATTAAATAAATACAATAAAAAAGAAATTAACAATAAAAATAAATGTACACAAGTATTTAAATAATTTAATGCAAAATGTTTAAACATTTTATTGCTGGCAGTAAATTTGTAATTTTTTTTCTTAGGTTTTACAATTTAACAGCCAAAATGAGAAAAGAAAAACGATCAATTGAAATGAAATTACATATTTTCTTTTTACAAGTAATTTATAGCTAAATTTTAATTATAATTTAAAATATAAATATTTCAAATAATTACAAATAAAAATTATTAGAAATTTCTTTATAAGATAATTGTAAGTCCTAGGAATATTATTTCTAAAAATATTATTGTTTAATAAAATTAATTTGGGAATTGAAATGTTGTGTTAAGTTTTTTAATGTTAAACCAAAATCTTAATAAATTTCCATTTCATTGACAAATTCAAGGCAACTTCTCTGTGCCACTTCCATAACAAATTGTTTATTTAATTTTTGTTTCCCATTTTATTAAAAAATCCTCTTAACAACAATATTTTAATAATTTTTATATAAATATTTAAAGATCCACAAATGTATATATATACGTATATTGAATTGTTTTTGTATTAATGATGTCTTCATTTTCTCTTCCAATTCTAATAATTTGTTTATTTATGCTTGTTAATGCTAAAAAAAAATAAAATACAATTGTTTTAGCAAAAAGTTTTTCATCAAATAATTCGACTCGTGTTTAAAATGTCTTTCACAAAATACAATGTACAAATCAAAATTGAATTTAAAAATTCAATTACGTCAAATAAAAATATAAATAAACTCATCAATGAAGGTACTGAGCTCATTACTATTTTATTAGTATTAAATATTTAGCATAAAGCTAATTTGTTTAATTGTATTAAACCAAAAATTATTTTATTAAATAATTTATTTAAGTTCAAGGAAAGCTATTCATTCTATAATATTAACAAAGAATTGTAAATTAAATAGTTATCACAACATTCTTACAATTTTAATTAAAATAATTATGGACTTTAGCTATAAATACACGCAGAGAAAAGATATGGTTCAGATGACCATAAACTAAGAAGAACGTACTATGATTGTAATATATGATTACTGGATACAATAAGTATATTTGTTCATAACCATTATTATGATTACATTTAATAATTTATTAGTAAATTTTATAACCTTCCTTATGATTTTTAATAAAGTTTATAACCTTCTATTAAAAATCACTTTCAATTCCACCATGTTTTTTATCATTTAATGACATAAGGTCATCATATATATAAATTAATTTTATCATATATATAATCCCATGTTATCATAAATATAATTATATTTTATTATATATATATGAAGTAATTTTATCATATATATATAATCTACAATATGTTTCATCATACTGTATAGAAATAAACTTTATCAATTTATAATTGTTCATATATGAACTAAATGAGAATTAATATACCAAGAAATTACAGGACTGATACACAAGAATGTGGATTCAAAAGTTATTAAAGCAAATGGATTAATGGTTGTAGAATTAAACAAATTTGTAAAATTAACTTAATGGTTGTATAACTAACTTATTAATTGAGGAATAAACTATATGTTTAGATTTTTCATACAAAAATATTTAAATATATATTATGATTCAGTGAACTATATTAAAATTGTTGTTAATCATTTAATGATTAAACAGCATGATAAACCTATTATTGAAATCAACAAAAATTGCTATGTAATCATTGAATAGTTGTTGTGATCATGTTGTAACCATGTTTTTTCTCTGCGTGCATATTGAAGTTATAAAGAATAAAAGGAGAATGTAGAATTCATAGTGATGCGAGTACAAAGCCTCTTTTATCGAATCATCAAGTCGGAGCAAAAAATCAAATTGGTACCAAATAAATACTCGTATTGGATTCTAAAATAAACTACAAAACAAATTGAATTGAAATATATTCTAGTGTTAAAGATGAGGTTCTGATATTTCGGAAAACGTAGCTTTTAGTCACTTTGTGCTAAAATGCGATATGCTACAGAATGTCAAAATTAACACCTCGAATATGTAAACGTTTATACTCTCAAATTATTACAAAAAATAATATTTTTCTAATGCATATTTTCATAATAATGAAAATATCGAGCCCTGAACGCCAACATTTTCGAAATTAGCGTTTTAATGAAAATCTATAATTTAAATTCCTTTACATCATCTGTAAAAATTTTATCGATGTATCAATTTTCATATTTATAGAGAAAGTAATTTTATCGTGACTTTTTTCATACCTACAACAATGTGTAAACAAACACAAAAATACTTCTCTTTAAAGCTTTTTTTTTCACGTTTAGCGGTTAGGGCTAAATAGGTAGAAAAAATTCGAAATTAAACAAAAACGAAAAAATGAACAATTTAATGCTTTTCCTATTCCTAATTGAAGTTAAATTTTTGATGCTGTTAGAATCTGATGGGATAAAAGAAATGAAAAATACACAGGTGCATATTCCTATAAACGCACTTAATTTTTTTCTGTATTTTTGTTATATC
>MINK01172787.1:10743-20925 GCA_001735545.1 Phormia regina
AAGTAATAAAGAATAACATCTTACCAATGACAAACATGGGTTAAAAAAAGAACTTCTGCAACACAATGTTAAAATCATAGCTTTTTCAGTTCTTTTTTTGCTGGGTACCTACTATATATAATAACTTTTCGCCAAATTTTCGAGTTGGTTTTTAAACTAAAGTAAAACTTTTTTCTACGGCAAACAACAATGTCAAACATACTCTAATACATATAAAAATATAAACAAAAAAATTAATAATGAATAAGATTTTTATAAATTTGTTCGATATGATTTTAAATATAGATATGTCATCATAATTTTAAGACTTCAATATATACAACAAAAAAGGTCCTGCATTTTAAAATATGGTTTTTATTTTTTACAATGTCTTTTATTGTTTCAAAATAATAGAGATGTCGAACATGAAATTGAATTTCGTATTCCATTTATAAATTTATAAAACAAAAAACGTTTTTTAAAACTAAAATCGTAAATGTTTTATTGAAAAAAATTGAATTGTTTTCTCATCAACATAATTTTTCTACAACATTTTCAGTTGTTTTTGTAAAGTTTTATATTTGAAAAGTTTCTAATAAAATTTTAAAAAGTTCCATTTATTTTTTATGTATCTCAGAAATTTTTAATTATACTTTTGAAGTTTCTAATTACATTTCAGAAATTTCTATTTACATTTCAGAATTTTCAAATTCCTTTTAAGAATTTCCCTTTGTAACATAATCTAAATGAATTTCCGATATTTCCAATTGTATTTTAGAACATTAAACATAACTTCCTAACCCATCAAAAAGTTATGAATTTAACATTTTGTTTTCATTGGAAGGAAGTACTTAGTGTTGCAAAAGAGCTGAAGAAGTTCTTTTTTTTAACCCATGGTTGTCATTGGTAGGATGTTTTCCTTTTATACTTCTTGTTCCTTGCCTTCGAAGCACTTCTATTAAAAATAAGTTTATAAAATTTTTTTAACAAAAATTCCTTTAAAATTAAAAGATAGTAGAAAGCTTTATAATTATTAAAATTTTAATTTACTTACAAATTGTTAACGTTTTTGTTTTTTTCGCTAAATACTTCTTTACTTTTGTACGAGTTCTGCACCGGTACTCCATTATTTCAAACCCCTGTCAGACATATTTGAGATCCACAAGTATTGACTTAAGACTGTTGGATAATTTGTTATTGACACTTTAGTAAACAAACAAAAAATATGATGATGGGAACATCTAAGAATTATTGTTTTGAAGTAAAAATAAGTTAAGTAATGGAAAGTAAAGCGTCTCTGTTTCGTCAAAAAAAAATTTCGTGTTGAGCTAAATAAACGTATATTCTAAAGTATTTTCGAAAAGGTTTACATCCAATTAGGTCTGAATTTTTGCAAAAATTTGTTGTATTAAAATAATAGCAAATATACTAAAATGACCTCTAAGAATTAAAACCAAATTTTGTCTACAGAACTTTGATTTCGATTAAAAATTTTATTAAGAAGAAATTTTATAATTGTACTTAATTAATCACTGCCGTATTTTTAAAGATTTTAAAGATAAGAAAAAGTACAATCGTACTGAAATTATCATCCCTGATTTGGATCTAGGGATCCAAATTGTGGGAGAAAAATTATATTTTTGACAAATAATATAACATTTAATAGGAAACTACCTTATAATGCCAATATTTTAATTTTCACCATTTTAACTGCTTCCTAACACTATTTATTTATTTATTTATTTATTTCAGCAAAAATATGATATTTTGACTTCAAATGTGGAGCAAAATTAATTTTTGAACTTTACTTAGAAGTTCTTAGTAATTACTTCCACAAAAGTAAAAATAAAAAAAAATTGTAAGAAAATTTCAACAATTTTTAATTTTCTTTTTAATTTACACGATCTTTTTTCATCATTAATTAAATCTTCCCAGCTCATTTCAGTTATATTTTTCCGGGACTTTACTAATTTAATTTCAAATATTTCGATTTATTCCAATAGTTTATAGTGTAAATTAAAAAAGAAAAAAACTTATAATTTTTGAATTTCAAAAACAAATCGTCATAAATCACCGGATGTGATGTTTCCAAATTTGTATTAGTGTTTGTGTGTGTTGGTCCTACAATACTGGGGGCAAAACCAAAAAGACAAAATATATTTTCAGTAAGTTAGTAAGGCGATGTTTCCAGCATGCTACACATACATACGAGGGTTATTCTAAAAGTTTAAATTTTAAAATTTCACACCATACAGAAATCTTTGGTCAAAGCAACAAACCGTTTAATTTAATTTTTTGAAGTTTTCGTTAATTTAGAATTGAACCCTGAAAAAGACACGAGTTCAGAAAAAAATATTTAGTGGTGCAACCTATTTTATTGTCAATTAAAAATTACAAACGCTGAATAGGTATTGAATTTTTTTTTTTCGTAAACATTTTGTCAATTTTGTAAAATTGTTTTTAAAATAAGATATATTCAACAATAACCATGTTTGCGATGAAAATTTATCTTTGGGATGAAAATAATATTATTGAGGCGACCATATTGAGAAATTCAAATTCTAATTGGTATCAAAATGTTAGGAGTTCAGTTCAAAAGAAAATTTCCTAGTAGATCAACGCAACAAATTACAACAAAAATTACATATAAAAAAAGAAAATAACAACGGTAGCAAGTAAATTAGATAACAAAAGAAACATTTCAGACAGTCTTCGCACATTCATATCTACATAAATACATATATAAGTGTCAATATGTTTATTTTAATGTACATACATACATACATATGTATGTATGTATTTAAAATAAATGACGTTACGGCATGAAATTGTCGCGCGGAATTTTTATATGTATTATGTTTGTCTGTCTATAATTTAACCATATGTTTGTACATCATTGAATTTGCGGTCTTTGAATTCTTCAGATCCCCCAAGTGAGTTTTTCTTTTATCCAATGCGTTTTTTCATCTTCTTTCCCTTGCACTGCCAATGTTTCGAACTTAATAATGTCTTTTAGTTTATGAATGTCTTTTTGCGGCTAATTTAATGGGAAAAAGTTCTACTTGTACATATGAAATTAGTACATAAATGTGTGTTTATACGAACACAATGTTGCAATACACATTCAAGCATTCACATTCTCCAATATACACATACATATATGTACATATTTGTAGTAGTAGTAGGTTTGTTTATTCGATTGTACTCTAAAACAAAATATTTATTATTATTTCATGTGAATTTGTTTAACGGGCGGATCCCAGATTCCTTTGTCTGTATGATGATTTCATGATTCTTTTTTTTTTTATTTCTTCTTTTATTTAACATTTGCTACGTTTTATTCGATTTTATTTCTTTTCAAACAAAATGGCGAAAAATGAAAGACAAAAATATGGAGTCTTAACAATTGATTGTTTTTCAATTTATTTAGTTGTTTTATTTTTTGTTTCAATAAGTTCGTTTACAATTGGAACGATTTGTTTGGGGAACTCGAAGGAGTTGAGGTTATAGGAAGTGAAAAAATAACATAAAGATAAATTGTTCATACATATATTATACATATATAATTTATACTTATATAAAATACTTAATAATGACTTATAATAATACTAAGATACTTATATCTAAATACTAAATTAAAAAAAAATAATTAATACTAAATGGAAAGTATAACAAGTGTTGGTTGCATTTTGCGACACAAGGAGATGCTTTACTATTTTGGAAGTACTTTTTTTTTTTTGAGACGGCTGACTGAATACTTAAATAACATTTAAACTTTCTATGATTTACTGTTATGAGCATCACCTTCCATTCGCCAAACACCAAAGAGATAACTTAGTTTTTCGGGTGGAATAACGGGAGCACCGGCTGCTCTTCTTAGACTTTTTAAATCCGCTTCGGCATCATTGAGAATGGAAGCAGCACCCATGGCAAAGCCATTACCTTGAGCTCCGTTTACATCCAAAGCCTTGAGCAAACCGATTTCACTCGTCGACAGCACGCGACACAGGAAGTCAATATATCTAAAAAGAAAAAAAGAAACAATAGAATGTTAAATAAATTGCCGATTAAAAGGTAGGTAAATAGCTAAAGAAATAAGTCAATGATTACAAAATTCCTCTTTGAGTCGGAAAGGCCAATGGCGCTTAAAAAATAATCTGCGCAGGTAGGCAACATAATATACGTAATTTTGTGGGTTTTTATTAATGTGACGTGAGAAAAACCTTTGTAACAGAACGGAAATGCCCCGAAAGAGAGATGAATTTTCCCAATCCGAGGAATTTCCTAGTTGGATTCGTATTGGAAAATGAAATGAGAGAAGTTTTGTAGAACTTACCTGGTAGCTAATTTTAGTGTTTGAATTTTGCTCAGCTTATCACTTGGAAGGGTGGGAATTATTTGCTGTAATGCTTTGAAGGCATCGTTTAAGCTTTGAGTTCTTTGGCGCTCTCGTACATTCGCCATTATGCGCTGGCTGTGAAAATCTTCTACTTCTTCTGATTTACTGGATTTGCGTTTTGTTCGACGACGGGGCTTACGAAACTCTTTGGAATGTTCGTTGCTTTCACCACCGCCGGCACTAAGTTCATCTTCGTGAGGAAACATATACGTATTACTGGATGTGGCTGATTGTCTTGTATATTCCATTTCGTCGCGATCCGAACTGGAATAAGTGCTGCCGTTCAGTGAGCCCACATGTTCCATTTGATCAAAGCCACCTGCTACGTTATTGGAATGTAGAGCTCCATTGTTAGAATGGAGTACTAAAGAGGGTGTGTTAGTATTTTGGTGATGCGGCTGTTGGTGGAAATTATATTTAAAGTTGTCTTCCTCGCTGTTATCGCACATGTCTTCATCAGCAAATTCAAATTGCGGAGAAGACACACAATTTTGTTGATTTGTATTTGAAGGGCCATTATTCGATGATGAATTGACTTCATTTACAGTTGTCGGTAAATATTCCACAAAAAATTTTTGATCTTGATGCTGGACAAAATGTGACAAGTTACTGTGGTTGGAGTGTATTGACGGTATATGTAGCTTCTTGTTATCCTGTATTACATCATTAGATCCACAATCGAAATCTCGAACACGTTTACCATTTTCATTTATTTGATATTGTTGGGATTCTAAATCATTGAACGTATTATTATTTAGTTCCTTCGATACACCATTGGCTGTTATTGATGCCGGTGAACCTAAATTGTGGCTGTTTGGCGTGGAACTAGCACTGTTACTACTTGTACTTAATATTTCGCTACTTGGAATATTATAATCCGTGTCATCTTGTTCGTTTACTCCATAGCAAAGGTAATCGGCTGTACTTGACATATGTTGCCGTCCATTCATATTCATATGTGATATTTGTTGATTTTGATGTTGATACTGGTGTGGATTCGTCTGACCGTATACATTCTGGGTATCCATGTTATGGATGGTATGCATATAAGATTGTTGATCAACCTGAATCAATTTAATGACATTGTGCTGTAAATCCATTATATTAGGCAATGGTTTGTAACTAATGTCGAGTAAGACTTTAGGAGATGCGGGTCGTACCGACATTATTGTAAATTTTCTTTGTTTTTCACTCGCGAATTTAAAATTTGTTATACGATTATTATATTTTAACACGTTTAATATTTCTTTATAATAACTACGAATGAACCGACGATTCGCATATACATATATAATTTTATATTTAAATATTTCAAACGCTCAATAGGCAAAATTATATCCGATCATACGAAAGACTGAAACTCAACTGATGTAGATGTCCTTAACACACCACTCAAAGTGGGAAACAAACAAATGCTGTCATTCGTCTATGCTACACAACTCATGTTGTCTCTTTCTACAATTATCGGATACATACACATAGCAATAGCAAGAGAGTGACAGCATATAAATACATTGAGAGTATATGAGGGACACCCTCACGATGACGTCATACCTGCTCACACAAACAGACAAACACAAGAGTTTTTGGCATTGAGAGAGTATTATTATGGTTATTTCTCAATGAGTTTCAAAATAATCACAACTATACATATGTATATATATTTCGAAATGGACTTTACAAACTGTATATGTGTGTGTGTGTGTGAATTTAAGAACTGAGAGTATGTGTATTTTGTATAATGGCGCATAAAACTTAGTTTTTCTTAGGTAGTCATTCGGTGATCTTCGATATTTGCAGACATATTTAATTTCCATTTACTATTGGGATAATTTAGTGGTAATTAAATGGAATGCTGGAATTTCCAAATGTTCCCACGGACTATAAATCGTTAAAAGGAACAACGCATTTAGTTGGCGAATATATGCACGTTCTTAATTAAATTTTTATAACTTTAAATTGAATTAAACTTGTTAAATTGATAAGCATTTCATTATCGATAATATGGAAAAGTTCAAGAATTAAGATCAGATTTAATGCTAAACGAGTTTTTTGTTTAAGACCATTGTGCAATAGATTATAAATGATGAGTAGAAATGATAAGTAAAGCAGACTTAACCAGATAATATTTAGTTTCTTGCAAAATAATCAAATTGTTGTAAACGAGTGATTTGCCAGTTAAGTGACATATTTTCCATGCAATTTCCGCAGTTATAAAGCCATTATATTAAAAGTTATATTATGTTTAATAATATTGGCAGAACGTTTAATATCGTTTTCAACATACATATGTATGTGTATCTAAAAATTAAATAATACAATATTTATATGGGCATTTAACAACATATTTATTTAATTATAGCGTTTTATTTGTATAATAACATTATTAATATATTACAATATCTGAGGATTTTCCAAACGAATATTTAAACTTGTACAGAGTATGATAGTGTAAGACCAAAACATATTATGATAAAATAAAATTTAATGGTTGAAATTCTACTAGACGTTGTTGGGGAACTGAAGATTATTTTCTAACTATTTTTTAAAAAATGCAAACGTATTGTCCAATACGAAGAAACCAAATAGTATCACACATTAAATCATTATAGCCAAATTTTATTCCTTGTTGATGATAATGGAACAGACCTTAAAAAACCACACCTCCAAACTATATTGATGTTCTTATCTCAAATAAGAGACTGCTTTTACACTTAATCAAGACTTGTCAGTGTTTATTTGGATCTAACGTTTTCGCCAACGGTCAAATAAAAGTAAGTCGAATAATTTTTGAAGCCACTTGATGAATTTTTGCGTAAATAATTATTTTGGCACAATAATTATTCCCATTCCCATGCAATTATCTTCCCGGAATATCCTTGTCGATCATAATATTTTAAATATATCTTTTAATGTAATTCGGCACAATTAAGTTGCATATACAGTGGGGAGCACAAATGAGTACATGTTTGTAATTTGTGCACGATGTCGATCGATAAATTCATTCGACAAAATATATGAGAAACAATAACAAAATTTTAAATTTATTTGTTGTTTTACATACAAATAGTCGACTAGAATTTTTCATTCGACATCGTGGGACATGAGCAAATCAAAAAGGTTTTTCTTTAATTTATTTTAGTATTTAATAAAATAATTTATAACTTAAAAGCAAAAACATCAAGCTCTAATAAAAAATCCAACAAAACGAAAATAACTCGCATGGACTCAATTTTATAGTATTTTTAAAATATTATTTTACAACAATAAAAAATATATTGGAATATAATATTGTGTAGATTACCTTCAAGATCGGGAGCTATATCAGAAAGTCCGATTTTTCGGACTTCGCGTTTTTTAAAGTGTTATATATAAAATACTAGTTGAACAAATGAAATCTTTTTAAACTATATTAGAAAGATAAAAAATTATCATTTATTTGATTTATTATTATTAGTAGGTATGATCCGTCCAAAATTCTCCATAGCTCACATAAAAGGACCACTTAGGACAATCACTCAAAACGGCATAAATTTTATTTTGATGATTTAATGGTGTATTACGAATTTTCGTGCACATTAAAAGTATCGTATAGTAGGGCTATCTTTTCTATTTTTTTAAATTTGAACTTTTTCTATTTCCTGCATGAAGAACAGTACAATCAGATGAAAATCAATAGCGTATGTACGGTACTATTTAATGTCAATAGTAAATATTTCTATAAGTTTAGGAAAATTTGATAGAAATCGATCATGATGATATTTAAATATTTTCACTTCGAAATAAATTTATCCTTGAGTTGGAATTTTTATATTGAACCATATGAATACCATTTAATTGTTTTTGAACATTATCCTTTTTTAAATGGGACCAATTTTTTTAATAAACAATTTTTTCGGGCTTTATTCTTTTTAGGGAATGCTCGATATTACAATGCCAACTCAAGGACAAAGATATTTCTGTGTATATGCTCGAAAATTAGACTTATTCTCTTTTTTAATCGAGGACAGTGAATTTAATTGCGTTTCTAAGATATTTCAATTTGAATGGCTAAAATCGGGATTAGTCAAATTAGTTATTTTATCTTTAATCTTAAACAAAATGTACAGTTAACAATAATTGAAGTATAGTCATGAATTTTTATATTTAAGATTTATACTAC
The DNA here is from genome assembly GCA_001735545.1 of Phormia regina. Taxonomy (NCBI): domain Eukaryota; kingdom Metazoa; phylum Arthropoda; class Insecta; order Diptera; family Calliphoridae; genus Phormia; species Phormia regina. The sequence goes on from MINK01172787.1 coordinate 19,284, forward strand.
ATTTCCGTTAGTAAGCCAAATTGTGTTACCAATTTATATAAATATAATATAAATCTTTTTGAAATGAATTTTATTTACAATTAAGAATATACTTAATAGAATTATTGTTTAATTTACATAAATATGTTATTTTTATTTATAATTTTCCAATATTTGTGCGGAGTTTAAACTCGAATACGTGCGCTAACTTCGAAAAACGACTGTCACCGTTACGAGTGAGGTATCATAGTTTTTTAAAATGTGTGATTATCCATTTCTTCTCTGGGTTTAGAGAATACAATCATATTAATAATTTATATACAAATAATTAGCTTTTAGTCAAATGTTGTTAGAAAAACAAGAAAAAATACAAACGAGCTCAAAGTGACCGAAATTGTGAAAAAAAGAACAGCTGATTGCTGCCCGAAACCAAGTACCGTGTACATTGGTCTTGTACTAAAAACCCATAAATCTAACAAGAATAAAGTTATACATTTCATATACTTATACTTATACATAGATAATAACTTAATAGTTTTACAAATACAATTTTGGAATAATATATAATCATGCAAATGTTAATTGTTATTCAATTGTCCCTAATTGATCTTTTAACTTCTTAATCAAGTTTGAAAATCCTTATAATCTTATTGTATTCAAATTATTAAATCTGCATTTCAACAATGACTGACAATGATATTAATATGGCTGAAAAGTCAAATTTCCGGATGCAATTATCACACTAAAAATTCCAAAAAACATTTATGATCACACTTAATATATTACTCTTATACGTGTAATAAGTTTGTGTTTGTATGTGTGTGTATATAATACAACTTCCTATGGAATAACCAACCAATTGTGTGTATTCAAAAAGATCGATGGTCGATTAAATAAGTGAGAATACTGAGACGTAGTACAACATTAGAAACACACACAAAATCTCTCACTCTCTCTCTCTCACAGACGCACACACAAACACACTCGCAAATAATTTTTGTTTTTGCCCTTGTTGCAATAAAATAATTGTTGTGTTTATAAAACGGGCGAGTCATTTGCGGGTTTCCCATTGGACATTTCAAATCTTCGATGCGATTGTTTTGTGGAAAGATTGAATTTCTATTGCAATTTTACTGACTACCTGCGTAACTTCTCAAATTTACATTTTTGAGTGGGTTTGAGAAAAGTATTTTCCCGCTTGGACTGGGAATACACACATAAACATTGTGGAGAATCGTCGTGGTTTCCTATGGGATTTTCAGCTTGACAGGGAATTGCCGCAATGACAAATATTATAATAAAATTTTATTTTTCTTTCTAGGTTTTCAATTAAAAAAAAATTGTTGTTTGTAGTTTTATGTATTCGTTAAACGATTTTGTCTTTTCCGATTATTATTTATTTTATGAATATTATGCAAAGATCTGAAAATTAACAATGAGCCGAAAGAATATTATGTAGTGTTAATTTCATTTATTTATTTATTTATTTATTTCATCTACAGATTTTATCTTACAGATTACTTAAATTAATTATACAACATAAATAAATTTAAACTTATCTTTATCTACATTAAAATTTAAAAGAGGAGAAATGCTGTTAAATCATTTTAAACATCTTGTAATTGGTTCATTTATAGCATAGTTGGTTCTATGAAAAGTATCA
>MINK01172788.1:10359-20539 GCA_001735545.1 Phormia regina
AATATTGCAGAATATTACGTCGATATTAAAATTAACATGTATTTATACACTTTTTGGTGATTCCCGAAATTGGGTTTTATATGCGAGCTATGGTCAATTATGGACCGATCTTAATGAAATTTTGCAGAGTCAATAAATGTTATGTGTCGAATATTAAATTAATATTAACATTTTTATTTTTATCTAATTGTTTTTAGTTTTTGTTTATGAGAACTATCACATGAAAATCAAAAGTTCTTGAACAATTAAAAAAAAAAAAATTAAAATACCATTGGTATTTCAAAAATATCATAAGTAATTTTTCATAATCAAAATTTTTTTATTCGGACGACAAGTAAATATTTAAATATTAAAATTTTTGACAAATCTTAATTATGGTCTGAAAATACCTTTAAGGGTATTCTCTTAATGTCGTAATTATTTCCCCTATTCAATTGTAAAGATTATGACATCAATTAATGTTGCATTTATAAAAACAAAAATTATAAAAATTAATACAACTTTTTTAACTATTTTTTAAATACTACAACAAACAAAATTTTATGAAATTAATTTAATAGCCGACCTTTGGTGGGACGATTTTTAAAGGCATATAACTCCCACTTTAATAAATTGTACTCGAAATATTTTCACCGTTGAAAGCTGAATAAGGACATTTATTTTAAACAACTGCTTTCAAATTGTTAACAATCTTCCCAAACATCCAATAGAAAAATATAAATAAATTCGAATTATTAATAAAAATGTTTTTAATGTCCCACTTTTTTCCTAAATCCTGCTTTTTCGAAACTGGATTGGAGAGTTATGTTGTATTTAATATTTGATATATGGATTCATATATGAAAATTGGTTTCATATAATATATGTATTTCAATGAAATTTCATATAGTTATTGTTTAGGTAATTTCAAATTGTTTTATAGGATCAACAATATTTTATCTGGCCTCATTCAAATACATAAAGCAGTTCTAAAGTTGCAAAATTATTTCCAAAAAAAAAAATCTTTTGAGACCACTGTGTGGCGTAAAAATATAAAACAATTTGGGTAAAGTCAGTTGAATATGATATAAATATCTGCTTAGTAGTCCTACATTAGTGTCGCAAAAAATATCTTATGGTTTAAATTAAGATCTCCGATACAGTTTATTAGTATAGTATATAGTAGATTAAATAAAAACAGTTGATTATCCTGCTGTACTCGATCAGGTACAATTGCTATGAATGGATTAATAAAAAACAAAATATTTTTTTATATTAATAAGATGGGATATTTGTACCAAAAAAAAAAAAACTGAAGAACATTTTTTTAAGAAATAAAATCATCTTAAATGTGCTGTTTATAATCCATTACCATTAAATTTATATTGCTATGAAATAAGTCATTTATAATTAAAATTGACACACGAATCTTCATTTTTTTAAGATTTTTTTTTTGCAAAAAACACCAATCATTTTCACTTTTCAGAGCTTTCTGAAGCTATCAGAAGATGTAGAAAATTAAGATTTGTCCTACGAATCCTAACGAACCAGATAATTTCATGTATTATTAATCTTTTTGTCAATCGAAATCCTGTAATTCCAGAAACATTGTAAAACCAAAATTATTTTTTTTACTTTTTGTCTATATTTTACAACTTTATTTTTAAACCAATCTAATATATTCAACCATTTAATATTAACATTTTTACTTAAGATCATAACATTTTTTTTTAATATGAAAAAAAATCTTTGAAGCGTAAAAGATTCTTGCCTAATTACCTCACTGGCTATTCTTTTCGGGTTTATCCATGAATAAATAAATTTATCAACCATGTTTTTATCTTTACAAAACTTTTGATTATGTTTTCATTATTATTGAAGGTCTTTTTTCATCATGACGAATATAAGAAATTTATTTATTAATATTTTTTTTAATTTAAACCTTAATACAAAGAATTATAACTAACAATTAAAAATACAGTTATGTTTATTAACACGTGTTAATAAGTTTATTGAAATTACAATTATTACCACTGCTACATAAATTATTGACAGTTCCTGCGCCAACATCAACATCAACACCGCCACCAACACTATTCTCTTGCTTGTGAAAACTATTAATATCAATATAATTATTATTAGAATTAGGCAAATTATTTGTATGGTTTGTTGCGGCAAGTTGTGTGTGATGATTATGAAGAAGATGGGGTGTAGGTGATGATGTTGTAGAAGATGTAACCTTTGACACAATATTAACTGAATTTATATTAGGCGGCATTGTAATATTTAAATGTTGATGTTGCTGCTGTTCCGTCTTTTGTGGATAGAAATTTTGTTGTATTGCTGCTGGTGTATATGTTGCTGAATGCCCCATTATGGAATTCATAAAACCATTGGCTACTACAAAATTTCTAAAAAAAAAAATAATAATAGAGAGAGCAATAAAACAATTGGAAAATCATTAAATAATTAGGTATTAGATTAAACTAAGATAATACGACATTTATGTCTTTTTTAAGTTATGTCTGCTTATTTATAGTTTAATGGGAAATGTGTGCCAGTAAATGTCGTTAAATTTCAAGTTCGTGTTAATTTAATTACGTCCGTTAATCATATTTTTGTTTTGTTTTTGTTACCATTTTGTTAAGTATTTTGTGTTTTTTTTTTTTGTTTTACTTCCGTTTGTTTTCTGGTTTATTAGTTAAAAATATAACAAAAATAAAAAGAAGGCAGTTTAAAAATAATAATGGAAGCAAAGTGAAAGTTAATAAATTTTTGATATGTTCAAGTAATTATTTATGTTTAGCTATAAAGACCATGTGCTATCTATGCATATTAAAATTAAAGTAGTATTTAATACATTTTTCTATGATTTACATTTATTATATATATTTACACATTTAATGCGGTTTGCAAGTCTACAAAATTTAAGAAAAACAAAACATATAATTTACAAAATCATTTGGTAAACAGAAAGAATACGGGCAATTACCGACGTATTTTTTTTAAACCTTTGAGCTGTATATTATATTAATATTAAAATCTTATAGTAAATTTGACAATAACATTTGTGCTTCGGGACTCTCGAACATAGTCAATTCTGTCACTGTTAGGAATTGAATTATTTTAGGTCTATTGACATTTGCACAAATCTCTGCGATAGATTATGGTGTGAATATCTTAAATTGACAAACCAAAAATCCCCAATAATTTCTAAGGTTTTTCCCATAGTTCCTATTTAAAAGGAGATCAAAAATCTATATTTAAAAATTGTGTGGAATTTGTTAAATTTTATGTATTCCATGTTTTTTCACCAAATCTTTAAACCTTAATATAATAGCTTACTAGGTAACCCAAAAAATGTTGTTAATAAATGTTTTTTTTTCTATTTTCCAATCTTCTGTAAAATAATAATCAATTTGAATATACGTTATAATTTTAATTTACTTACCTGTACTGTTGATCAATTTGAGCCTTTTCAATACGTTTATCCTTCGCCCGACGATTTTGAAACCATATTTTTATTTGTGTCTCTGAAAGACCCAATGATTCGGCCAATTCAAAACGTTTACTACGTGATATATATTCATTACGATGAAACTCAACTTCTAAACGTAAAGTCTGTTCATTGCTAAATGTGGTACGTTGACGACGTTGTCTACCCTCTTTGCGACGGCGACGTGCCACTAAAATTAAAAAAAAAAACAACAATATTTTCACATTAAAATATAAGAACTGTAACAGTAAACAATCAAATATAGGCAATAAAATATATATTAATATTTATCATTTATATATTTTTTTTTTTAATTTTTAATGCTTCTTAAACACGCATCATATTTTTTCGTCACTAATGAAGATGTTAAAGTGAAATTAATCTCCAGTATTAAAAAAACACTTGAATATTTTTTTTGTTTTCATTTCAGTTTCATAATAACCTTATGATTTTTTATTTCAAACCCTCCTTGTTATACTGCACCATAATATGTTGCGTGTGAATAAAAAATGGTTAACAATTAATTAAAGACCACAACAAAACAAACATTATAAACTTGTTAAATATTTGCTGATATCTGTATTATAACAATTCATAAATATGTATCTGTATATGCATACATATTATAAATACATTACGTTTAACACTTGTTAATAATATATTAATAATAAAAAAAAACCAACATCCCACCCTTCTTTTCAAACAGCCAAACAATTTGAAATCTTTAACTGATCCGGGAATTTTCACACAATACTAACATCTGTGTTGTACAATTTTCTATTGTTCTGTTTATCATTTTATATGCTTGTCTAGGCAATTTGAAAATTTTAGTAGAGACAACGAAGGATATGTATTTTAGATGGTTGTGTATAGAAGGATGTTTAATATTGTTATTGTAAAAGGTATTTTTAGTTGGTCAAAATATTGATAAAAATTCTTCAAGCATAAAATATAAATTAAAAAGTTATAATAAGGATTTTATTTGATTTTTTTATTTTATCTGTGGATATCTATCTCTTATGATGAAATTACATTATAAGAGTTATAATGTAAGTTTAATATGCTAAATTTTCTTTTAATTAAATCGATTTAATGGTTTGTATTTTGTCAAGCGATTACAAGTGTTATATTTGGAAAAACCTTAAGATTTTTTTTTTTTACCCTACGCTGCATATAACACATTTGTGTCGATGTTTGTAACACAAGCAAAAAGTCTTTTATTTATCAATTTCCTTTAGAATGCCTGGCTGACAATATAAATATTTTTGGTTGAAAAATATAAATCGAAATATAAAATATTATTCTATGAAATTTTACGTGAATAATGAGGTACGAAGCCTTTTAAAATTGGTAATGACTGGTACATTATTTTACTTAGCCTCATTACAAATGAACTCTAGAAATAATGCTTGAATGATCATAAATGCTTTAAAGGACTTAAAGAAACTCGAAATAAATAATTTTTATATAACTATAAAGCCCAGAAATATTTTTAATCTCTCATACAAGTTCAGACTTTGTTATTTTACGATTTGTTGGAAATTTTATGTTTCCAAATAGATTTACAAATAAAACATATTTCTACAAGAAAACAAAAAATTAACCTAAAAACCAGTTCGATTTAATTTAACCCATTTTTTAGTTCAGAAACATTGAATTTCTGAAAAAACATAAATCTAATTTTTAATTTGTTTTTAAAAAAATAAAATTCAGTTAAAATTTAAAAAAAAAAAAACTACTAGAGTCCGAACGGATTAGGTCAAATAATTTTGTCCGAATACTGAAACCGAAATTTGTTTGATAAAAACGCTGAAGTCTTTCTAAATTAATAATGTGGCAGAACTGTTTTTTTCATCTTTCTTACCACTTGTGTTATTAATAAAAATTGCTGAAAAATGTATAATTACTACACGAAGGACATTTGCGTGAGTAAAAAACAAACAAAGGTACTGTTATAATTTAAGTTAGTCGGTTCACACATATCAATTATTTAAGCGTCAATTTCGACTTAGTAAGCTTATATGTAAAAAATGTAGTATTCTCTCTTATAATCTCTTCTACGGATTCAGAATTGGGAAAACAAAGGTGTACAGTGGTCAAAATGATTATTCGACATACCATGACATTTCTTATAATTTCGTCGTTTCTTTTTATTTATAGCAATATTTTCTCACAAATGCACAGAAGTTTAATGACCGCTGACAATTTTTCAACAGTATATTTCCGATAATTATACATATATTCTTATGGTTGGTTTTTGGTTGTTGTTTTTACAACTAGGAAAACAATTAAATGTGTCTTAAATAATTTTACATAAAGCCAAAAACTTTATAACTAATCATTTGAAGAAAGGTAAATCGCGAAAATTCAATAATAAAAAGGGATAGAACTACAAAAAATGTACCACTATATTCTAAAAAAATAAAATAATTCACTGAAAAATAAATCTAAATTAGCAGAATATTAAGGTTTTCAGAAGCTGGTTGATTTAGGGGATATGTGATGGGATCTGAAGTAGATATTTCGGTATTTATGGATGGTATAATGGTTCATCCATATTATATAGATATTTTAAAATAAAATTCACATAAAAGTGCTGAGAAATTAGGAATATATGACCGACTTAAATTTACTAGGATATTAACCCAAAGCATTCTTCCACAATTCTAAAAAAAAAAAATAAAATCAGAAATTAATCACCAAATACCAATCTAAATGAAAATTTTGTTTAAATTATTATAAAAATTAATTTATTTTTAGTATGAATATTACTTAGCCTGTAAATATATTTTGAGTTCTTTTTTAATATTAAGGTTATATTTTTTATTGCAAAGGTAATTAGATTTAAGGTACATATTCTTGACAATTTTAAATATCTAAAAAAAAGAAGTTAACTTCTCGACGAAACCAAAAAAGTAAATCATTTTACCATTAACCACAAGTTTAGTCTTAACTTGAATTTAATTTGTATCACTACAGCTATTAATTAAAAAAAAATATTCTTATTAACCCTCAGATGTTCTTTCCACAGATTGTATAAACTCGTTTGTGTTTCTTCTAACCAATTTGTAATATAATACCCTAAACTTTTTCCCCCCCTATCTGTAATATATGTTTGCACATAAATTACAAATCCTAAAAGTTTAAGTTTTTTAGGCTTCCTTTTGAGATCAATTACAATGTCAATTTTTTCCTAATGACTTTAGTTTTTTTTTCTTTTGATTACATTGTTCACTGTTAACTAAAAATCCCTTTACAAATCATGGCTAACAGGTTTTACCACATTTTACTGCTGTTATGTTAAGTGAAAGAACCACAAACAGAAAAAAAAACGTAAACGTTTCATACTTGATTAAATCCTTTTTTTATTTTTTTTTTTCTTGCAAATTTCTTCCGATTTGAATTTTTTCAACACACTTTTTTGTTTTGAAATTCAATATCGTCAAGCGTAACATTTTGATTTTTTTTTGAAATAATAATTGTGCGTTTTTTTTTTCTATTGTATGCCGGAACTAACTTTTTTCACTTATTATTAGTTGAAGTTTTTTCAATTATATACTTATTTTTTATCAAGTGTTTAACACCTGTGTTTATTGTGAGAAATTTTGTAAATTTTTTATATTAAAAAATGTATCATCTTTTATTATTATTTTTTTATTATTCTTTAAGAAATGTATCCTGTTTTAACTAAAACTGGTTCGAAAAAATTTGTTTTGCAAACTGGTAAAATTGTTTGTGCTTATTTTGTACGTTCTGCCAGTGATATTTCAGATGAAATTAAGGTAAGTTTTTTTTTTGTTTTTGAGTTTAAATATTGAGGTTCTAAGTCTATCTAATCTGGTTTTAGAACCTTAATATATATTTTTAAAATATGTGTTTAAATTTTTATTTAATTTTTCATTTTTAGCTTCCTCCAGAACCCACTACATGTTGTATGTCTGGTTGTGCTAATTGTGTTTGGATCCAATATGCCCAGACAGTAGCCAAAATATTAGATGGAAATTGTGGTCATGCCAGTAAATTAGTTCTTAATAAAATTCAAGATCCTAATTTAAAAATGTTTTTATCCATTGAATTAAAAAATATCAAATTGGATGAAATCAAAGAAACAAATGAAGCTGAAGCTGAAGCAGAAGCCCATAAAGATAAAGGAAAATAGTTTTAAATATGATACGAAGTAATAGTAATAGCAATAAAATAAATTACTATAAGCTTAGTTATTTTGACAATTTGACTATTTACAACTAAATATATAGAATATTTTATTAAAATCAATGAATAAATTTTGTTTTTTTTCTTTCAATTGATTAAAATCACTAGTGAGGTTTGGTTTTGGTACAGTTTATTAAAATTAAGAAAGGTTCAGTTCTGCGAATATTCCGTTTTTATATTTCGTGATTCGACTCATTAACTCAACGATAAATAATAAAATTATTTCTTATAAAATTTTAATATTAATAAAAATTATGAATAATAATAAATAGTAATAATTTTATGAATAAAAAATATAATTTGATATGTTTAACGATATTTGACATTAATTGATGCAAATAATCCCAATAAGCATTTTTACTGAAATTCAAGTTGATACCAAATGTATTTCAAGCCTTGAATCCAGTACCAAGCATTGAATTTCAAATTAGGTATTACACGTTTGAAGTTCAATAGCATTCTCCAGTGTAAAGTAAACTTAAATTCCAGTCAAATTTATTTTACTTGAAAATATAATTTTTTAAAATTATTTTTCATGTTTAAAATATTTTAATATTTGAATTCATGTCGGACTTCATCAAAATTTTCCAAGGCTTGAATTTTTAAAATTTGTGTGCTTATGGCGATAATTCAATAAAATGTTAAAATAATTATGAGAAAGATTTCCAAAATAAATAAAATTATGAATTAAAGTAGAAGCAACCTAATTTCAGTACAAAAATGCTTTAAGCTTTTTATTTATTTTCATGTCAACTTAAGTTTAAGGTTTTTCAACCGGTTTATTCAGTCAATGTGCTGTAGTTTTTTTTCAATGTTAATTTTTCGAATGTATAATAGATATTCACAAAAACTCGGTCTTAAAAAAAAGAATTTTATTTTAGAAAACCTAAGTAGTGCTATGTAGTGTTATTTGAATCGAAATTTGGGAGTAATTTTTTTATATATTTTATATAGAATGATTTTTTATATTTTAAATATATTTATATTTTTAAATATATAGGTATAATTGATATAAATTCAGATAGATTTAACAAATAAATTGATAATAATTATCTTGAATGGAGTTTTAATGATTCTGGGACTAACCAAACACCGGCATTGATAAATAAGCTGTTTTGAATACGAGAAACATTTTTTAAATCTGCTTTTTCTTTTTATAAAAAATTTTAAATTTCTTCCCAAGGAGTTAGTTAATATGGTTGTGTTATGTATTATCAAAAAGTATTTATTACCAAAAAGTATTTTACAATTAAGATCAGACAGTTATTAACAAAGACAGTCAGACAAAATATATTAAAATTGTAAAGAGCTATATCTCGTAAACCGCGAAAGAAAGAAAAAATGTACATCACTATAATCTCAAGTAAAAGTACTTCTGAATCAGTATCAAAATTATTTTAATTATCTTAATTTATGCCATATTTTAACATTACATTTAAATTTTTTTTAACTAATTTTCATCGTTTTTTAAATATGCATTTAAAAAGTTTCAACTACAGACGGTACAAAAATAATTATATTTATTAAATTTTAACTTGAATGAGGTAATATTTATTGATTTTTCTTTTTAAGAAATGTAGTATTTTATAGAAATATTAACTTATCTACCCTGATTGAAAAATGGCACAATAACAATTATATTTCATCTGATTATATTCTGTTAAAATTTTAGCTGGGTGTCGAAATAAAATGTTCAATTAAAATCTCTCTAAAATCTCTAAGCCCAGGTTCACACACAGCAATTTTTCTTGCCGCAATTCTGAGTTTATAGGAGCACATTTATATTGTCTTTATCTCTCTCGTTTACAAAGTCAGAATTGCGGCAAAAAAAAAAAAAAAAATTGCTGTGTGTGCAAACTAAGTTAACAAAAAATAATAATAATATTTTTTTTATTGACTTTAGTTTTCAAGATATAAATTTAAGTTTAGGAAATCAAATTAAAAATTATATTTTTTAATAGGTTGAATAAAACAATTGAGCAATTATTTTATTTTTAGTAAAAAATACTAATAGTGAATACAATTAAGAAATAATTTGGAATAGATGTAATCTTTGATAAGTCGTTGAATAGAGTAATTCAATTTTTGCATATGAAAATCTCAAATCCAATTTCAATTACGAATAATACGTATTCAATTTTTTCATTAAGAGAAATTCAATGAATTCAATAATATCAATTATTTAAATTATTACTTATTTTTATTGATATTTGCCTAATGATACAACGAAATAATTGTTTTATTTTTAATAAAAAAAAAAATATAAGAACATTTGAATTTTGATAAATTGATTCATTTAAAAATAGTTTTTATCTTTGATAAATCATTTAGTACTTCGACCCAATCTGCTTGTGATTATTTATATATTTTTGAATTATCATTAATATCATGAAAATAATATTATTTTTTTTCTGACAAAAAGCTGTTAAACCAGCCAAAATGGAGTTTCACTTGGAAACGCAAGGGTAATCCAACAAACGTAGAAGACACTAC
>MINK01172789.1:234-19129 GCA_001735545.1 Phormia regina
CGTTCTTAATGTTTTGCTAGTTTATGTAAATATAAGGATATACAAATGTATTACAAAAAAAAAAATTGTTTCTTTTTAAATGCTTTAGGATTTTGCCATATTTGTTTAATATTTCGAAAAAGTCCATTGTATTGTAAACCACTGTATTTCGCAACATACCATTTCCTTTAAAAACTTTTATTTGTACTTTAGGTTTTATTTTTATTCGTTATGAACGTTTGACCCTATAATTAGGCCAATTTCAAATTTGTGTTAATATTGTATTTTATTTTGTTTTTGGGTTATATTTTAATAAAACTTTGAAATCATAACTGGGAACATTTTTCGTTTAGCGTTTTGGGTCAAAATTTCTTTGGGTCTCAGTTCGCTTAGTGCATATATGCAAATATGTTCATATGTAATTAATGTTACGTAGTTTTACCCATTTTTAATACTTCAACATGATAAGTTAATTATTTTATTTTAGTATTTTTACTTGCAGTTTTTAGAGTGTAGTTAAGATGTCGTAATGAAATTTTCAGTGTTTATTGATTGGTATCATTTTATGCTGTAAAATTTAAAAAAAAAAATAAGATTTTTTTAAAAGGAATCCCATGATAAAAAATAATATATTTACAGGCGAAAATCCCAAAAATGTTATTTTATTAAATTTTTCTCATATACTCCATATTTGTTGCCTGTATTAAAAAATCTATTGGCAAACTCTTTGGTCTAGTAGAGCATGGTGGAACGCACCGAGCGTAGATCCAATTGTCATAAGAACGAGTTCTATTTATTATATTTATATTATGTGTTAGCACCCACCTTAAAGTATACCGTTCGTCCGTCTGGTCGGTTGGCTGTTCATGTAAAGCTTTTTACACAAGGACGAAGTCTTTTGAATTTAATGATGATCGGCCCATTATTTCACCTGTCCCCCAAACAAATTTCCTACTGGAATATAGTTTTAACACTTGTAATAAAAAAACTTAAAAGTTTTATGTTAGCACAAATCACTATGTAAAATTTCGTGGTGATTTCGGTTTATAATCGACCATAGCTCCCATATAAACCCCTCTTTCGACAATCACTTTAAGGTGCCTAAATTCCATACAAATGTTAGTATCAATTTAATATTCGACACAAATAAAACTTGCATAAGTGTAAATAATATGAAGTTCGGATCATAATTGTCTCCCATATAAGAACCAATCTCGGGAATCACCCTAAAGTGCATAAATAGATGTGAATCTTACGACTATAACATTCTGTATTAGAATTTTTTATACCCGCCATCAAAAAGATGGGGGGTATATTGATTTTGTCATTCCGTGTGTAACATGTCGAAATGTAACATGTCGAAATAATCGTTTAAGACCCCATAAAGCATATATATTCTGGGTCGTGGTTCAATTGTGATCATGTCCGTCCGTCTGTCCGTCTGTTGAAAGCAGGAAAAATCGTAGGGAGACGAAATTTGGCCCAATTATTTGTTGAATTTGAGCAAAATCCGTAAGTAAACAACAAAGTTATGGGCAAAATATTAGAAACACCCTGTGCTGCTAAATCAGTTTTTTNNGCTTCATTTCAAAGTTTTTTGCTGATATATTCTAGAAATTAGCATGTACGACAACGAAATTTTGTACAGATAGTTCGAGGGTCAATAGAAATTTGGGGACCAGAGATGGGCGTGGTCTGCCTACTTTAGGTCCACCTCCCACATAAGATGAAATTTCAATGAAATTTTACACATTAGTTCAAAAACGATCATAATCTCGATAACAAAAAATGGGCGGGGTCCGCCCACTTTACCGCCCGTCTCCCGTTTATGCAAAATACTAGAAATACAGGGTGTCCATTGTAGCTTCAATATATAGTTTTCTGCTGATATCTCTTAAAAAAAGCATATACGATAACGAAATTTTGTACGAATAGTTCAAGTGTCGTTTTAACCTCGGAAACCAAAAATGGGCGTAGCCTGCTCACTTTACCGCCACCTCCCATATAGGGAAAACACTAAAAACACAAGGTGTTCTTCNAANCTTCATTTCATAGTTTTCTGTTGATCTTTNAAACAAAAGCATGTACGATAACTAAATTTTGATAGATAAACTTTACACTTCGAAGCCAGAAACNGGCGTGGTCCGCCCACTTTACCACCCANCTCCCATATAATGCTAAATGTNAAGGAAATTTTNTACATATAATTCAAGGTCCGATGTAAACTTGGGTGTTTCCATATAATGTAAAATTTTAAAAACTTGATGGTGGGTATAATAGATTCGGGCGAGCCGAATACAACATTTGAACTTGTTTTATTTTACATTTATTACAAGTATAGCTTTATAATTGGCCCCTTCCCGAATTTTGCTACCGACTATATCTTTTTTCCTTTAAGAAAAGTTTATAAAATGTTAAACTTATCTTAAAGGAAAAAAAGGAGTATGAAAGTGTCCATTAGGCAAAGAAAGTTATTATTATATCCACTTTAGAATCGGTTATTTTTTAATTCGAAAGAGATATCATCTTCAAGTTCAAGGATAACTAGACCAAGAACTAGCCAAAAGTTTAAATGCAAATCACTTTATAACTGTAAGAGATAAATATCAAGGNNTTTCACTTTCTTGAAAGTATTTAGTAATAACTACCAAATAAAAGCTCAAAATATGCAATTCATTTGAAAATATTATATTATTTTTCTTTATTTTTTAGCTTTTACTTAAAATCTCTAAGTTATAAATTTATATTAAAATCTTTATACGGAACAGTTGTACACATACAACTACAAAGCTCGATAAAATTAATTCATGTGTGAGTCTAAGTGTACGTGTGTGTGAGCTACAAAAGCGAATGCAAACTTCCGGCATTTAATTTTACTTTTAATGACATTCGCATTGCATTGCATTAGATCGTTCATCGTCATCATACAAACATACAATTTTAGTATATTTTTCTGTATTTTTTTTTTCTATTTCACTAGACAAAAAACACCCGAAAATTACATGACAATGAAAATAAACGCAAAAAGTGGAACAGTTTTGAGAAGAAAAGAAAACATAAAAAAACAACAAAATTAACTGAGAAAAAAACGAAGCGACGGGAAAAAAGCCATTGCCCCCTAGTTACGCATCATAGAATTTTCGGTTACCAAAAATACACGCACAAAATAATAAATTCTGCATGTAAAGCAATGCAATACACATGGTTTTATATGTATGTATGTGTGTGTGTGTTATGTAAGTAAGAGTACGAATACAAATGCGCATAATGATTATACGCACAAAAATAGAACATAGAGGGGGTGTTTTATAAAAAATTTTTTATTATTATTATTATTTTTTTTTTAATTCAAAAATTCAAATTTTGTTGAAGTCTTATCAAAAATACACACAATATAATTTATTTTTATACACATGAGAAATAGCAAAAATGACTGCTGCATTTTTTGGGTTGTTTTTTTATTTTATTTGGAATATAATTCGTTTGTAGGTTTTTTGAAAATAGTGCAAACTTCCGGTATGTTTTTTTTTTTTTTTTTGAATTTTTCTTCTTTTAAAAATTTGTTTATGTTTGATGAAAAAACCAAAAAAAAAAGCTACAAAAAATATTATATATATGAGTCTATTAAAATTAATTAGTTTACGGTTTATGCATAAATATTTCATTTTGTGTTGAACTAATTTGAAATGAATAAATGAAAGAAGAAAATGTGCTCGTAAGTATTTCGACAATATAAATGTTGAACAAAAATAAAACTGCAGGAAAGTGTGTCTGTGTATCATATATGTATGTATGTTTAGTAAATGCAAAAAAGACTTACATATGTATTCTATATAAAAAGATGTTATATGACACATGTGTCCAAATCAGGGTTGAATATTCTTTTCTCTATAACTGCAGGCGTGAATTAATTAAGAGTATTCAATCGAATAGTGTGCATATTAATTAGTTATTATATACATTTATCAGAAATTATTACTATGATGTACAGAGTTTAATAATTATTTAAAAATAATTATATTCATAAACGTCTTACAAAAACAACGGATTCACTTCGCTAATTTTTCTAATAGAAAGTGCACGCATACGTTTCAATTCAGTGTCAAATTCAAAACTATGTATTAAATACATAATGAAAATCGACAACTAATTGATATCAAGTTGAAACCATTTCACTATACAATTGTTAAATTACATTTACTTCACCACAGATGTAAATGGTTTATATAAGTTTGTCATTCCGTTTGTAATTTCTACAAAATTTGTCTAAGAGTCCAAGAAGTATATATTTTCTGGATCTGTTGATCCGTATGTCTGTTGAAATCAGGTTTTAGAAAGCTCTAGTTATTGAATATATATGTTTTATACATTAAATTGCAGGGAATATCCCCTGCAATTTAATGTATAAAACAGAAGATACCCACAAAAATCGCATTTGTGTGATGCCACGTTCATACAAATCTTTCCTATATAGAAATATTTATATATATTATTGAAATTATGTTCTGAAAAACAAGTTTGAAAATTCAAAAACGGAAAAAACTGTTTCGGTATAACTGCTAGAGAGTTATATTGAATTATTTTGGTCTTACTGTTTTTTTAAAATTTATGCGTAAAAAATGTGAATTTTTATATTTTAAATTCTCTGTCTTTAGCACCCTCTAGTAGCCATAAAAATAACTTTTTCCCAAAAAATATTTTTAAATTATATGATCGACATATAATTAGTCCACTCTTAAGAAATATTTTAAAGTATTTATTTTCTTTTAATACACAAACTTTTAAAACATATTTATTATGAATACTATAGTCTAATTATTACATATAACATAGAAACCAAACATTTAAAATTTCATTACAAAAAAATTGTTTTTCATAAAAAGGTCCAAATTCACATGGACAAATAATTAGCCCACTATATAAAAAATTGCAAAATGCAAGTAGCCTTTGATATTAAAATAAAGACTTTTGCTGTGTATAAAACAATTTTTTCTTTAAAAATGGGCAAGACATCATCGTGTAGACCAGAACTTCGTAAGATTATACTTAGCATGAAAAATCGCAATAAAAACATTTCTGAAATAGAAAATGAAAAAATATAAAACTTGTGAAGCTGTTGCAAGAAAAAAGAGAACTAGGAAGACTAACAGTCTTCGTTTAACTTGCAATCCTTTTATAACATCATCAGAGATTCAGAAAAAGTTCTCTAAAGAACATGAAGTATCCATTAGTAGCAAATCTATTCGTCTCAGACTAAATGAAAATGGTTTAATTGGCTGTATCGCACAGCACAACCCACATGTCTCAAAAAAAAAATATTAGAGCTCGTCTAAACTTTGGAAAACTATATAAAACCAAGCCAATGTAATTCTGGAAACAAGTATTTTGAGTGATGTATCAAAATTTAATCAATTCGGATCAATTCGGAATGAAAAATATATGGTGTCCTACAAAGCAGGAGTTTAATCCACGTTATACTCTAAAAACCATTAAGCATGGAGGTATTTCCGTAATAGTGTGGGGTGCTTTTTCATGGCACGGAGTAGGTCCAATCGTTAAGGTCGTGGGCAGAATGGATTAGCATCAGTACAACTAAATACTTCAGCAATATATGATACCGTTTGCGGAGGAATTTTCAGTGGATTTTTATACATGACAACGATCCGAAGCCCACTTCACGTACTGTAAAACGTTTTTTGGAAGAACAGTCCGTTGTGGTATTACGTTATTCGTCTGAATTATGAGTAGCCGTTCAAAGCACTTGGAACGCGATTCCTACCACTAGGTGTCAATCCCTTGTAGAAAGTGTGCCACGAGGATTGGAAGCGGTATTAAAACAAAATGGTTATCGAACAAAATATTGAAAAATTATAATGTTGCGATTGCTATGAGTTATCTAATGTTGGGTGGGCTAATTACAAAAAACAATTTTTTCGCAATGAAATTTTAAATGTTTGGTTTCTATGTTATATGTAATAATTAGACTATAGCATACAAAACATATTCCTGTAATAAATATGTTTTAAAAGTTTGTATATTAAAAGAAAATAAATACTTTAATATATTACTTAAGGGTGGGCTAATTATATGATCGATAATGTACATATATTGTTACCTTTCAAAACACGTTTATTTCAACAAAATTTTAAAAATATTTTTATTTTGAATTTTGTCTATGGTACAAAGCACTAGAAAGAAATTAATTTTTAAAAGATATTTTTTTCTCCATTGCAATTTAAGGCATTTTGGTACAAAAAAAAATTAAAGTTTTTCGAATTATTTTATTTTAAGACAAATTCATCTATTCTATGTCTGAATTTCAATAATATATCTTTGTTCGTTTACATTTTATTTATATTTATTTGCTATGAGAAAATTTATTGCATATTTTACATTCTTCTTTCATTTATCTTTTTTATTTTACATTCATCTTTATTCTAAAGCCTATTTTAGCATTTTTTGTGATTTATTTTTGCATATTTTACAGTTATAAGTTCTTTTAATAACTTATGTATAAAGAAAAAAATTCTTCAATTTTACATATAAAACAACTAACTATAGAGCAGATAAAGAATAATGCAAATACATATATGTAAGCAGATTAATTTTCTGAACGTCAAAGTCCATCATAGAGCACATATTCCTCTTAAAGGGAGTAATTTTCCGCCAAGCAGTATAATTAATTATTAACAAAATTTCCTAATTTAAATCTCCATAAATGCTTATAAACAAATACTCATAGAAATATACTGCAATTTCTCTAAAAATCTAGAAAATATATAAAGAAACTTTTCGAAATTTCTATGATCAAAAAATATAAATGATAAAGAGAGGGGAGAAAGAGAGAATCATTAAGAAAGAGATCAAGTGAAATTATCAAACATTAATTTTCCATTCTTTTTAATTTTTAAAATTGGTAAAAACAATAAAAAAGGGGAACATTTATAACAAAATTATAACAGTTAAGACTGTTATATTTTTATAAAAAATTTATGATCGATATTTGCTGCAAGTAATTGTAAGAGCAGGGTATTTGGGGTCCAACAAGTTGTAAAGTCAATGACAGGTTTTATGTCTCCCCCCTATTTACAATATAACAGTTAATAAATGTATTATATAGAGCTCTTTATCTCTCTCCCTCTCAGATGTGTATGGAGGAAGAGAGAGAGATATTAAACTATGGTATTGAGAAAGAGAACCATGTTAAACTATTACAATGATCACACATCATTACTGCAAATGAATGTATGAAAAAATAAATGCATAATGTATGAACTCTCATCATGTGGGGCTTCAAGTGTTCAGTTGGATCTAAACTTCTGGTATTTTAATGTGTTTGTGTGTTTGTGCTGTAAATGGGTGTGCGTGTAGTGCATATATTTCGAAATATTTTCTTATAATGCGCCATTTTAGATTTTTATTATTTTTTTTATAATTTTGTTTTGTTCATTTTATTTATCAGCTTTTCTGCTCTATACGCACAAACAATATAACACATTGTAGCAACTGTTGCGCGTTAGTGCAATGCCAGCCGCAGTATTTTGGAGTGCAGAGTGAAAAAAGTCAATGAACTTTTTCGGTTGCCACTTTTTTTTCAAAGCGCTGAGTGTGTGTATGTGTGTAAATTAAAAATTATGACTATGTTTTTATAGTTTTTCTTGTTTTTTTGTTGTTAATTTTGCCTACGAACTTGTTTTTTTTCTTCTTTTCGTTCAATATTGTGCGTGAGTATTAGTGATAATTTGTTGTTTATTTGTTGCTGCTTACGTAGTTTTGGGTTGACTGCAAGTTGCGATAAGTATGAATTTAGAAACTATAAAAAAGTATTAATGCAGTCAGTCTGTCAGTATTTTTTGTCTCGTTCTTGCCTATAGCGCCTTTTCATTTAGACTTTATAAATTTATAAAAAAAAACAATAATAATAATAAAAATTGTTCATTTAAGAAAAAATAATAAATGTTTGCTTGTCGTGAATTTTGAATTTATTTATTTTTGTGTGTTTCTGGCTGGGGGAATTTATTGGGCATCGAGCAGAGCGGGTAGTGGAGTAGTGGGGTCTTATTTTTCAAGAAACAAATGTGTTTTTTTTAAGATGGCGAAATGTGTTTTTGAGTAAATATTTCTAGTAGTCTGAAAATCGAGGTTATTAGAAAAATACAGTCGTAGGAAAAAGTACACATACTAGCTATGTAAATACAAAGAGAAAAAAATTATCAAAATGAAAAAAAAATATAAAAAATATGAATTTTTATTACTTTTATTATTTGTTCTTATTATATTTTTAATAGGCCAATTTTAAATATGAAAGAAAGGAAACATGCGCTTAAATGAGGACTAAAATATTAGAAAATATGCACATAAATATACATACAATAACAGTGTAATTTCTCAAAAATACGTCTAGCATATATCGGTATGCTTCACTAATCCGTTTGGTGCGAGAATTAATATTTACTTTATATTGGAACTACTATTACTCTCCCTTGTTCTATCTAACCTACTCAACATTAATAATTTCTACTACTTTTTAAGACCTTCACTAAATTACTCCTTTAGATATGAGAAAATAACTAATACTTTGTATAGGAACTACACTAGCCCCTATTCATCCTATTTTCACTCCATAAGTACAATAGGAAAGTAGTTCTCTTCAAAATTTAAAGGCTCTCACTGTATTATGCCATTAAACATACTTGTCATTCCCCTGGTTACATTCGTCCTATTTTAATCTCAAAATATGATATGAAGATTGATGAGGAAGTTATAGTTCTTAAGAAACTGAAAAGTATTTTCGCAAAACTTTAAGACTTTTGGTCTGACAGTATTCAACTTTGAATTGAGACTACAAATTTCTCCTGCTCTAATGTTCTATTTTACTTTGGGTGCATGAGGATATTGTTGTGAAAATATCAAGAAAATCGGTCCAGCGATTTTGTTATCTTTAGGGTACAAAGGAATACAGGTTCATTTTTATTTATTAGTTATTTATTTTTTATTTATTTATTTATTTATTTATTTATTTATTTATTTATTTATTTATTTATTTATTTATTTATATTTATTATGAATGGCAATTACTGTTTTAATTGATTTGTAAGTGTAGTTCGATTTATTCGTTTGCATATTCTAAGTACATATGTATGTACCTATATGTATTAATACATATGTAATGTTTTCTAATCATTTATTCAAAATGTATGTAAACTTTTCTCACCCATTATACATTTGGTTGACGACTTTTTATATATTTATTTGTTTCTATTATTTGTGTTATTATTATTATTTTTTGAGGTTATATTCGTAATTCTGTCTATCTGCATGAGTTATGTGCGTAAATAGTATGTCTGTGTGTTTGCGCTGCATTTTTTTAACAGTATTTGGAATTTATTATATTTCTTATCAATTTGTAGTTATTGTATTAATAATTATATGGAAAAAAACTTGTTTAATTTAATTTTATAATTTGAAATTTAAAATAAAACTGTAAAGCTATTTATTACCACTGTGCCAAAGGTCTTAATTGGACGCCATTGTTATTTTGCTATATGTGCACGTACGCCATACACATATTTATAAAAAAACAAAAACAACGAAATGGAGAAAAAAAGCTTTTGCATACTTTTGCATATACAGAGTTGCATTAAATGGTACATACATTCATTTATACACATATGTATGTATATGTAATTAAGTATTTAAATTGTTGTATTTAGTTTGCTGTTCACCTTCATTAATTTTATGACCCAGGTTTAAGATTTTTTTTCAAATAACTATTAAAATTCAATGCAAATTCAATGTTTTTAAATTAAAAAAAAATGGTTAAAGTGGCATTTAAGTTGGCATTAATAAATTATTGCGTTCATATTAGTAATATTGTCCTTGAGCTTATTTAGGGATTGTATTAATTTGAGAATAATATGTAAATGTTTACCTTACAGCTGTAATAATTGTAAATATTTGTAATTATTGTTAAGCAAATATATTAAAGTTAATGTTTTCTTAATAATGTTGTATAAATATACAATATCTGCAGAATGTGAGCAATGAGGTAAATTAAACTTTTTAGCAAAACATTTGTACATATGTACAGAAGTAATTAAGATTGTAGTACTTTGTGTAAAAATATTTTAAGTTTTTTCTATATACATATATGTTTTTTATTTTAGATGTCTATAAAATATTTTTGTTCATATTTTTATCGACCAATTAGTTAAATAATTCATTTTTTTAATTAAGAAATTTTACCAAGCAAATGTGTTTTTTTTTCACATTTTCGGCTATAAAATCCACAATCCAAGTCCCGTAGATTTTGATTGAAAAATCATAACATCGTATTATGGATTCCCAAACTGCATTCTATTTAACGATTCTTGCCTTGGAGATTTTAGAAAAGTCAAACCTTCCATTCAAAATTGGTCAAATTCTTGAGGGTGTGTACCTTGATTACTTGAGTTATTGGACTTGTTTTTTTATTTAAAACAATCTCTGTGAAGATACCTTTCAGGAAAATATAAAATTATTATATGTTGTTAAAGAAAATTTTATTTTGTAGGAGTAGCTGCACTCTTTTTTCGCCCAATAAAAACCCAAAAATCGTTATTTTCCAATTCCAAATTGTATATTTGGACTCGGTTAAGATATCAACTTGAATTGTTTTTATTCAATAGACAATTTCGTTCTCTAATTAGTTAAAGGAAAAATAAATAAAATCGGTCGGAAATACTAAACTATATATGAGAACACTCGAACAAAAACAAGAATAATTGAGGTACTTAAAAATTCAAACGCAAATAACTCAAAAACTATAAAAGGCATTAATATTTAAAATTGGACGAGAAACAAAAACTTTGCAAGCGATTCAATCTTTAATAAAACAGATTTTATTATAGATAAAATATTTAGAGTTTCTGAGAGGTACAAAATTTTGAGCACCCTTAGCTCCGGATTTATTATGCCCCGCATCCAAACTTAACATTGTACACTCCTCTGCTACGTTTATACCAAATTTCATGAAAATCTAACAAGCCAAACGGAAGTTACAGATTTATTTAAAAAAATTCTATTCAGGCCCACTGTGCACTGTAGGGCGATTGCGATATGTAAGTCATTTGTAAGTGATGTTTACTACATTCTTATTTCCGGAAAATATTTGTATAGTGACTAGGTGAAATATTAACAACCATAACTATTGGCGCCTTTATTTTGTTCACAGGTTTTACATGGACAGCTAGTCGGACGGATATAGTTAAATCGTCTCAGAAATTGATTCCTTAGACTCCAAGCTATGCAATGGTATAAACATATATTCAAAAAATCACATAAAAATTGGAACCGCTTCAATTTAGGCTCAATAAAAACTAAACATTTTAATTTCTCAAGTCCATTATCTATAAAATTAGTTTTTTTATAGAATTCTGTCATATTAGAAATCTTTGAAATCGATTCAATTATAAGGAATCAGATTTTTAAGTTCATACCCGAGCTGTCCATAATCAAAACTTATACTCGCTTACAACTCTTCTATCACTGTGTGAAATTTCATTAATATCAGTTTTGTTTCGAAATTACACAATTATTTTAATTTCATTTTATTTGTTTCGCACACTGGGCATTATGATAAAAAATATCTAAATCATGTTCGATATTAAATTGCTAAACAAATAAGTATGTTTGTATGTATGTTTGCATTATTAATTAAAGGCCTAATTGATTTTTCAAAAAAATATTGATGTTTTCTTTTTCCTTTCTTTGATAAAAGTACCCATATAAATACAACAAAATATTCAATATGAGCAACCCACATATTTATTCATAATTTGCACAAACACACATGAATTCATATGTTCAACACATTGACTTATGATCACTATTTTGCAATACATGTGTGAACAAAGATATTTTCCGGAAATTACATTGACAATAACAATTTCCGTTTTAAGAAAACAACAATTCTAACGCTTAAGAAAGAATATTTGTAGATTCTCATAAAATAAATCTCCCAATATATTTATTCATGAAAATTCGTATTTAAAAAAAACTACCCGACACTTAAATAAATATTAAAACTAAATAGTTGAGGGTCTAATCGTAAAATGTATGAAATTGTTTATGAGTGTGCGAATATTTTTTTTTGAGGGAAAATCTTTTTTTAAGGAAAAACCTGCGGGTCAAAGGTTTCTTTTGCTTTATACACATAAAACATTTAATAAATAAAAAAATAAAAAAAAAAACTGCAATAAAAATTATGTTTTAGTAAAAATACAAAAATTCTCTGGTAGTTAAAGGCGATAAGAATTTACGCAGTTGGTGGTTCAAATAAGAGTTAAATACACTGGTCCTTTACTTATTAATGTCATTGATTGACAAAATTATCTTTACGATCGCTAATTGGGAATTTCTTTCAAAAATCAATTATGAGAAACAAGAAAATGTTTTCTTGTTTTTTAATATATTTTGCGGTTTTTAAAAAAACTAAAGATCAAATTTGTGATTAAATATATAAATATTAATGGAAGAGTTGTAAAATGCTGGTTGTTGCAAACTACCATTTCATTTTATTTATTTTATTTTTTTAAAATATTACTTTGAAATTTCTAGGACTCGTTAAGTGTTTTTTTTTTAAATATGATGTATGTTGGGGTTTTTTTTTCAATGATTAATGTTCATTTTTAATGACATCTTTATGTAAAAAGTTCTTTATATGTATTTGTAAGTGGGATTCTTTAATGAGTTTAAACATCCTGTTTGTGGCGTGGGAGTATTCTATTACCTCGATTTATTTTCCGTTTGGTTTCAAAAAATAAAATAAAAATATGAATTGTATGGTGAAGTACTTTTTGTTTTAAAAATGTAATTATTAAGTCTAACAATATAGAGTGGTTGCAAAATGTTTTTTTTTTCTAATTCTGAAACATAACCAGAAAAGAAATATTCTTGAGTTGATTTGAATAAGTAAAATGTTTTTTTAAACCTGATCGGAAAAATGGAAATTTAAAATTTGTAAAACAACAAAGATATAATATTGAAATTTTGAAATAATATTGACAAACTTGCAAACAAAAATAGAAAAACTCTCAGTTTTTTATACCAAAATGAAAAAAACTCTCAATCCGGGAAAAACATATCTTAAAAATTTACTTCTTTTTTCAATGAAATCAACACTCTGTCGATATTAGATTCATCGGTTCATCGGAAACCCAGCTATTCAATTCGAGAATTTACCAAAATATTAAAAAAAAAAACAAAATAAATAAAAAAATAAAAATTAAAAAAACTTCATAAGATTTCCCCAGCAAAAACTTGGTAATGGCATGTAGTTACAGATGTAGTTACTTTTCAATGACAAGGTTTAAAAATTAAATAAATTGTTGTCTTTGATAAAGTGTTTGTTGTTAAAGAGATAATATAATAAAAAATTATTTGACAAAATATTCAAAATCAAATGTCTTGACATTTAAAAATACACAATCAAATTAAATATGAAAATATTTTTACAAAATAGTGTAAAACTTTTATTGCTCTTTTTGTAGTGAAGAGGTGAACAGTTCAGTAGCCAAAAATTGTCCGGATTTGCTAAAACTGTTCTATTTAAAGGTAAGAAAATTTCATTAATTACATTCGGATAACACGATTAAAATCTTGTATATTTTCAGCCTGGGACTTCTGCGAGAAGCAGATCCTGAGATGAAACTACTCCAAACAAGAGTGGAACCATAATTGTGTTTACATAAGGTACAGTCGGTTCCGGGAAACAGGGTGCAACTATCGTCAGGATTTTCACCTGTGGCATGGACTGAGAATATGCGGAAGATAACTGTTAGATGGTTATGGTATGTATATATTTTAATTGAAGCATAAATCATGTATTTATTTATTTCAAACATTATTTATTGTATAATTTCTTTTTAATAAAATTTCAAAAAATCCAACTAATTCCTTGTGTTTTAACAACTTAAAAGTAGTTAGTTCCTCTAATGACATCTGAGTAATGGCATGAGGTAAGTAGTTGCCTCTAATGTCATCACCGTGTTAAAATAATGAGTTATTCAGCTAATGTGTAAGTAGTGTAAAGCCATTATATTAGCTTCTTAACTCATTACTTGGCAACCAAAGTTTTTGCTTGGTCTTTTCAAAACATTAGAACAAAAGAATTCTTTTTAGAAAAAAAAAATACATATTCATTAAAATCCACATTTTTCCAAAGTCCCGTAGATTTTGATTGAAAACTTTTAATATATTATATATTCCTAAGCTGCATTTCGTTTGCTGGGATCTGAGAAAATACAGACAAAAGGCATAATTTTCGTATAAAATTTAAAGATACATTTCAGAAGAGTATAAAATTATTATATGTTGTTTTTGTAAATTTTATTATAGAAAAAACAGAGTGCGACAAAAAAATCATCATTTTTGCAATTTTCAAATTCAAAATTATTTTTGGCGAAGATATTGAATTAAAATTTTTTTTTATTCAATAAAAATTATAATAAATTTGGTCGGAAATACTAGGGTATATATGACGAAACTGTACCAAGAACATTGTAAAATTTAGATACCTTAAAAATCAAACGCAAGTAATTCAAAAATTATAAGTGATTTTTGGAAGATCTATCAGGGCCTACAATAATTTATAAAAATATTTGAACTCAGAGAAAGAAAAAATTTGGCATGCGATCGAACATTTTTTATGTCAGTGCTACTCTACTTTGAGCCCCCTTTATTCCGCCTTTGAGGAGTCTTTTGGATCCTCCTTACAAACTTAACATTGAACGGTCCTCTACTCAATTTCACGTAAATCCAATCAGCCGATAAGATCTCACAGATTTATTTCTACCCCACTGCGCAGTTTATATTAATGGTTCAATACACCACCAAATGTGGTTGGGGTTGTGTTGATGTTTGTAACGCATAGAAACAACTTAAAGTATAGCAATCGACTAAGAATCACATTTTAAATCTATCTAACGATGTCCGTCCGTCTAGCTGGCTGGCTGTCCACGTAAAAATTGCATATATAAAACTATGAGTTAACAAATTTCAACAAAGATTTAGCTCATAATGTCTATTTATATTATCATTTTGATGATTGGAGCAAAATCAATTTTGTAATTGAAGTCGAATTTTACTTTTTTTCTGTGTCTCCAAAGGTTCAAAAGTTAGATGAATATTTTTTAATTTTTGCTAGAAATGCTTTAAATGAAATCAGTTTACAATACATAGGTGTTGCATTTGTATTAACATCTTAGGAATAGTCTTCATTCAACTGTTATATCGCTTTCAATCTCCTACAAAAATGACATAAATATTCTGTAAAAAAGAAAACTTAAAAACACTGAAGTGTAGACACTCTAAATGAACCCAAAAAATAAAGTACATACGTTATTTTATATTTATTTGTTATTTTACTAAAGTTTTTTTTTCTTTTTTTTTTTGTTTAAATTTGTTATCAATTTAATGACATCTTAAAACTAATTGCACTATGGTCTCCAGACTCCTAAAATCTGAAAGTATAAGAAAGAAAAAAAAATGCAACTAATCACACATTTTCACGTGTGACAAACTCGACAGACAGACAGACAAACAATAAAATTTGAAATGAAATCTAAAGAAAGTGCACAGACAGACAAGTAAATAATTGGACAGACAAAAGATAAATCTCTTAAGAAAACAAAAAACGTTAAAATACAAAAAAATGAAAAAAAAAAATAAATAAATAAATAAAATAAATGTAAAATAAAATAAGTAATCGGAGCTGTTAAAATTTATCACTTAAGATTATATAAAACCAGACAGACACTCAACTCATAGCATTCTCTGTCCTTTTTTAACTGGCTAATAAACTAAACAAACTAACTGACTATCTGACTATATGACTGTCTGTGTAGTTGACACTTTATACTATAATAAATTTCTATACACCTTAATTCTTTTATGTGTGTATTTTCCTTTTGGCTTTAAATGTCAACCAAATACGCACCATCTCGGTTTCAGGTTTTAAAATCTTTTTTCTTTTCTTTTTATTGTTTTTGTTATATTTTTCAAAGACAATGAATGCTGTTTTATTTGCTGATGCTAATCTATGATGCAAGTTAGGCCCTATTTTTATATTTATATTCTTTTATTTTATTTTCTTTTCTTTTTGAAATACCAAAATGGAGCAGAACATTTATTAACTGCATTTGATTTCTTTTCTTTGTTTAATATTTTCTGTTCATTTTAGATATATTTTAGGGTCTTTTGTGCGCTATGCAGTTTGTTGCACTTTGTTACCAAAAAATGCATACAAGTGTCGAGCTGGTTTTTTATTTTTTTTTTAGTTTATCTAAAAAGGGTCAACGATTTGTTACCTGTTGCGTTTTTTATTTGTTCTTTATATTAAATTCGATTAGAACAGGTTTAAAATCTGCCATAAATTTTGTTTATTTGGATGGATTTTAAAAATAGTGAGAGAATAGTTTAAATGAATGAATTTCTATTGGATATAAATTTAATCTTTAAATATTAATATCATTAGGACTTAAATTGTATGTATTTGGGTTCTTATGTGTCAACATTTCTTACACCGAACATTGACATTTTTTTTAATTCATGGGGGAAGATGCTGCAAAAATATTCAAATCAGTTGTTAGGAAAGGGAGTATTAAAACAAAGATTTTTTACAGTGTATGCACTTTTTGTTCAACAAAAAAAAAAAATTAATTTAAGCAAAATTTAAAATTCAAAATCACTTTTTTTAAGTTAATAACGATATCAAACTTTCTTTTTATCGCTACATAATTTTGTTCACATTAAAAAATATAATAAAGTTGATCCAAAATAATATGTTATACTTGGAAAAAACTATTTTTGTTAGAGTTACCCACTGTATAACAAAGTGCAAAGAATGACAAAAATGCTTCTCCTGTAAAGTTTTGTGTTCTGCATTTACAATAGTTTCGTGGTTACGGTCATTCGATTTCTAGTAGGAGGAGACAACTCTTACGGGGATATCAATATCTACTCGTAGATCTAGTCGCTATTTAGGTCAAAATTCTATCGTTCATCGTTGCTTGTTACAATCTGTAGTTAGTACATGAGCATGACTGAAAAGGTACACAGAATCCTTCTAACTAATTAAGAATTTATTTATATCCTAGACATGTAGGGGAACAGATTCTTCTTAGGCAACGATCTTTGAAAAGTTGTGAAAACTTGTCAATTTGTCAGAAACCTCTGGTTAGGGCTTAGTTCGATCCGAATAGAATTTCAATTTCATAGCACATTTCATTATTAGATGTTGAGAGTGCGAAAATACAAAATACACTGAAAAAAGTTTATGGACTTTTATTGTGTTTTAATCAATTTCTTTTAAGATACAATTGGAGGAATGGTATTTATACTTTTTATATGAATATTAAAGTGCACAAAAGTAAGTTTTATTTAATAATAAAGAATCATGTATAAACTTAAAGATTGAATACATAATTTCTTTTAGTGCATTTTGACATCCCACAGTGGTTCCAAAACGCTTTTTTTGGAAATAATTCAATAACTTAAGAACCGTTAGATGTATCTCAATAAATAAATTCACGTGGTCAGAGCTGAGGTGTTTTCGAGTTGATTTGGAGGAGTACAGGCCCCTAGCAGGTCAGGCGGGAAGTGGGTGGCCCTCCAAAGTTGCCCATCAAAAATTCATTAGTCCTTATAAATTTAAAAAAATTAAAATATGCCTACATGTGTAAGATATCTCCTTTAGTTTCAGAGATATTCGGGTCGAAATAAATTTTTATAGTTTGAAAGTCACACAATTTATAAGGGATTTATAAGGACTATCTATATGTAAAATTTCTTTTCTGTCATATCATAAATGAATTTTTGTCGATTTTTAAAAGAATTACATATCCGAGATGGGCAACTTTGGAGGGCCACCCACTTACCTGCTAGGGGCCTGTACTCCTTCAAATCAACTCGAAAATCAACTCAACTCTCACCATGTGAAATTATTTATTGAGATATTGATTGAGATATGAGGTATGTACCCAAAAAGTATTTTCTGACGTAGTCTCTTATAACGATTTTGGGTATTTTATCAGCACTATACATTTTAGCAAAATATCTATAGACATTTTTTTTCTTCCACAATCCATGTAAATTCTTTATTAACTTTACACTTTCGCCATCAAATAACCACCCATCATGTAATTTAATCCGTTGGCCCTTATAAAAATCATGAACAAAATAAACTTTCCCATTTTCACCAATTAATGTCAAATTATGAATTAAATGAAAAAAAAGAAAAATTTTGTAAATTGCCACAAACTTCAGCACTTAAATAATGAGAATTTACGAATTTTTCCACTCACATACAAAAAAAAGAATTCATGTTCAACAGCAGAGGAATTATTTGTTTCGAGAGAATGAAATAAATGCGGGTCTACATTTGAACGTATGTTCTTTAGAAAGATGGATGAATGGTTAGTTTTAAGTACTTAAGATACATTTGTAATTTTATTTAATTGCAAAGAATTGCATGTGATGTTTGTAAAAGAATCAATTTATATTTGTGTGCTTTCAATAACAAATTTGTTCGATTTTTATTGAGGAAAAGGTCAATGACTTGTGAAAGAAAAAATAAAAAATTGTTATAAAATTAATTTAATTAAAATTGTGGAAAGTTTTTGGTGAAGCCTTTTCCTTGTGAAAGTATTTACTTTGGGAGCAATTATTTGGTGAATTTTGTAAAAATAATTGAATTGATATGCTACTTTATTAATGAATATCATTGGGAAATTTTTCAATGTATTTATTACACTTTTAGAAAAAACATTTTGCAACATGATGGCCCTAACATTATTATTTTCACTGCATTTACTTATTTATTTATTTTTTAATTTATTTATTTATTTATTTATTTATTTATTTATTTATTTATTTATTT
>MINK01172790.1:0-21062 GCA_001735545.1 Phormia regina
AAAACTTGATGGTGGGTATAATAGATTCGGCCGAGCCGAATATAACATTCGCACTTGTTAATATTTGAGTTACTTTTTCAGGTGCGTAATGTAATTACTTTGCAGCTAAAAGGCAACGAAATCTCAACTTTAAAAAACTGAATGTTCGTTCTATTATGCACCTTCTTATAGAATGCTGTTCGTTACAATATGATACACGAGAATTTTCAGGCGGATTTCTATATGGTGTCAAAATCCATGGCTCTAACGGGTATCCAGAATCACCTAAAATATATTACATTTGTTTTTATTATTTCTATAATATGTTAAGTTTATAACAAATTATTAACCTAATATTCTATTACCGGTGTCACCCTCTTGATATTTCCTTTTTAAGTATTGTCTTCCTTCTGACAAATTCCAAACATGTGAATAATATAATTTTTGACATGTATTTGCATAGTTTTTTAATTATTGTATCGTATTAATATTTTTCATATACCCCAAAGAACAGAATCAATATAAAAAATCTGTGCATATTTTCACTATTTTTGCATTAACATTGTTCGGTGGGTTGTAATATTAAAACGTATTTAAAATCTCGTGAAAATTATTTTTTCAACGATACCAATTACTTATCAATATTTTAAATATTAAAACCACAATAAAACAAATTTTGTTATTAAATTTAAAAATAAAGAACAAACTTTATTTGTTTTATTTTAAATTAATATTGTTGTTGTTGTTGTTTTTATTTACGCAATCTAAAACTGTAATTTTATGCAACATACATACGAGACACCATTTTTATTGTTGTAGTTACTTCAGTTTTTATATTTATTTGTTGTTGGTATATTTATTTTTATTTTATTTAATATTTTTAATATTGTTGTATTTACAATATAACTTTGTAATTGTTTTACATTCTTGTTTATTTAAATATTTATTATTTTGTTTTTCTACTAGATTTATATATAATCTAGTAACATGCACATTCAAAAATAATTAATTATATGTATATTTTTTAAGAGTCAAAAGTAAAATAAAGATGATAAAGAACTTTTATGATTTTTATATTAGTATATATAGTATACTTTTAAAATTTATTTTAATTGCATATAAACATTTTCAAATGTTACAATTTTTTTTTTTTGTAAATAGAAGGATATTCTTAAATAATAAGAAATCTAATAAATATATGATGTTTTTTTTTTTTAATCGTTTCTGGTGATTGTTATACATTTTTGTTTAATTAAATTAATGCCTTTTTCTCAGTTTTATTTAGGAATTGTTTTTTTTTTTATTTATTTTTATTTAATTTCTGTTTAATTGTTTAAAGGTAAATAAAAGTAACAATAAAGTTTAACTTGGAATAAAATAATTTGGAAATGGTAAGTTTCAGTTAGATTTAGGAAAAAATATACAACTAGCGTTTTATTTTCATTATATATTTTCAATTATATAAAATTTTGTTCCATTATTTTTATAGCTAAATGAAAATTTCAAACCTCTGTTTATTGTTTATTATAAACTTAAAAATTACACACACACACACAATGTAAACCCAGTACTTAATAATAAATAATTTTTTATAGTTGTTAAATAAAACATATTAAGAGCAACTGAGTGCAGATTTAAAAATTTATTGTTTTTTTATCGTAAATTTATTGATATTCAAAATCTGCAAAATTCTTTTTTTGGATTAAATTAAACAAAATCCATTTTAATTTTAATGCTACGGTTGCGTTAACGTTTGTTGTTATGTTAACTAAATTATATATATATTTTTTTTGTTGTTTTTAACAAACATTTATTATAATATTTAAAAATTTATTTTACCTCAATCCAAAATGTTTATTTTATTATTGTTGTTTCTATTTTATTTATTTTGCTGTTGTTGTTGTTTTTATATATATATATATTGGTATCATATAGTTAGTTTATATTTATAAAATAAGAAGTTAAAGAAGATAAAACGCACACATACAAATCGAACGGGGTTTAGGTATGTTAACTTAGAGATAATTGATTTAACGATAACAATCGCTCAACAGCTGCATTTATGTCGCCAAAAGTTGCAATAAGAGCTAAAAATAAAAATTTATAAAATATAGTTAATCAAAACTTGTACTTTAATATAATAAAGTTAATGTTTTATATACACTTGTGGACATTGAATTAAATAATTTTATATCTCTGATATTGCTGTTAATAAATAGGTTTGTTTAATAAAAAGTAAACAAAAACAACTTCATTTTTTTATTAAATTTTAAACTTATTCTACCATATTTTAACAAAATAAATTTAATTTATTCACTTTTTTATGATCTTATGTATTAAATAATGTCTTTATGGGGACACAATTAATATTTAGTAGGAAATCCCTTCTGGCGAATTACTTCTGCATATCTATTAGGCATTGTTTTTAATAAATCGTTGCACTGTTGTGGAGTAATATTATTCCATTCTTCTTGAATAATATCCCAAAGTGAACGTTGGTTTATGGGCTCTCTGCCCGAAACGGCTCGTTTTATGATACCCCATAGATTTTCTATGGGGTTCAAATCGGGACTTTGTGGTGTCGACTCAAGAACATTTATTTGATTTTCAACCAACCAAGACCTAACGACCCGAGATTTATGTTTGGGGTCGTTATCTTGCTGGAACGTTCACCCTAGTGGTAAATATTCATCATGATCGTCATTAAGGTTATTTTCTAATATATTCTTATACATTTCACCGGCTATTGAGGGAAAACACCCCCAAACCATAATTAATGACCCACCGTGCTTAACCGTTTCTTTTCGTATAGTTTGGGTTCAATTCAGCATTAATTGGTCGTCGTACATATGGCCTACCATCATTTCCAAACAAATTAAATTTGGATTCATTGCTCCAGACTATCATTTTCCAAAAATTTGAATATTTATTGATATGATTTTTAGCAACCTGCTGACGTTTCTTAATATTCTTCTTTGACACGTTTGGCTTTCGATGTGCTATGCGACCATGAAGGTTATTTTCAGCCAATCGTCTTCTTACAGTTACCATATTTTGATTCCATCCGAGATCTAATTTGAGTGGATGTCAAAAATGGGTCAGCTTTACTCATTCTGACCATTATCCGGTCTGCAGTTTCGTTTTTCGCGGTTGTTTTCTTTGTAAATTGTCAAATGTTTTATATTTTTTATAATGCGTAATTGCGTTAACTATTTCGCCCCAGGATAATCCTAATGTTTTTACCACTTTGGCGATAGAAGCAACATTTTGGAAACAGTTCCAGCGGGAGTAGTGCTTTTATTTTTACCCATTATTTAGAAAAATCAAAAAATCAAGGGTGCTAAAATATTTAAACTATCCATTAGATCCATTTTTATAACAATTTACCTTTTTATTTTATCCATTAGCTTTTAAATGTCCACCTAAATATTATTGACGTTTCAAGGAATGATTGACTACTAATAAAGCAAAGCACTAAAATGCCAAAAATTCTTATGTTTACAAATAATCCTAACGGGACTTTTTTTGCATATACATTGCAATGTAAATATAAATATAAAAAAACAATTTTTACACACGCATTAATAACTTAATTGCATGTCCACAGCTGTATCCCAAAAAGTTATTTAATACATCTTACAAATCCAAAATTTTATGGTTGCTAGTTGTTAAGTTATAAATATCCAAATGCATTTTTTGTATCGATATGTAAAAGTGTATATTTTTTACCCTAAATATTGTATTTTGCGATTTTTGTATAGTAGTTTAAAAACGCTTTTTTGAAAATAATTCTGTAACTTATGAACCGTTTGAGATATCTCAATAAAATTTTACCTGACAAGAGGTCAGGGTGTAGTGGGTGTTCTTTGGTCATTTATTTTTTTAATTGCAAAAAGTTAACATTTTATATATAGATAGTCCTTGTAAATCTTCACAAACCATAAATATGTCTGCATTTTTACCCTTATAGGTATATTTTTGCATTTTGTGATTTTTAGTGCATATTTTGTTATTTTTAGGGCATAAAAACCGACCCTTTTAGTGCATAGTTGGACCTTTAAAGATTTTTTTATACCTCATGCAATTTGATTTTTAAAAAATTAAAACAACAACAAGATTGAAGATATGATTGAAGTTAATGTTGAAAAAAGAATATTTTTTTAATGAAAGCATATCGATTTGTGATAGTTTTCAAATGACACTTTCACGGCGATTAAATTTTATCAGGCAATATTGTCTGAATGATTTTAAATTAGAGATTTTCATCAAAACAAGAATTTTGAAAATGTTGTCGGTTATGATATTCTGGCGGTCAGGGATCGATATGATTATTTTGATAATTTCTGAACTAATAACAGTGTTTAAAATTAGATGGAAAAGAAAATAGAAGACCAAATGCGTTTTTATGAGATACAATAAAAAACAGAAAATCAAATTTTGAAACGGCTGACCTATTTAAGATTTGCCTTATCTTATAACATAGAAATATTAATAAACCCTTTTTTGTTTTAGTGAAAAACATAATTTTGTTGAAAAATTATAAAAAAAAAACTTTGTTTTTAAGTGCGTTTTAGAGCGTTTTTTACTGCAAATTTAATGTGCATAAAACCTATTAAATTTGCAGTAAACCATAAAACCTATTAATGTGCATATTATGGTTTCCCTGGTAATTATTAATTAATTCAATAAAATCAAAACAAATAAATTAATATTTATATTGAATGAAATTTGTTTTACCTCTTGTAACATCTGTAATATTTTCACACTCAATTAAATTTTTTATCTAATTTTCTTCAAAAATTTCAATTCGAAAGGTAATTATAAATATTTTCAATTTCTAACAAAGAAAGTTTGTACCAAATTATTCCAATTGAAATCTAAAAATGTTTTTCTTTTTTGCCAAAAGCACCTAATCATATTTATTTATTTGTTTATTTATTGCTGAGGGATTTAATTAGGGATTTACTGCAATTGGTTATTCCTCTCAGATATTTTTTTATACACTATGATAAGATTGAGTATGAGCTATTGGATAGGATGTTTTTCTTCGATGGTCTGAGTTATTTGGTGGAGTTATGGGATTATTTCTTTATTTTTTAATGCTGTAACGCTTAGCATTCAAGTATTGTATTGCATTTTGTGTTCAAATTGTTTTTAATAAATCTGAAATTTTGTTTTATTGCCTGAGTTTCCTGCAATTAATTGGGTTTATAACTAACCATTATTTAATATTGATAATCATTGTGAAAATTAAGTTAGGAATTGTTCTTTTCATTATGATATTATGTTAATTATTGTTGCCAACTTAATATTACTACAAGCAAATTGAAGTGATATTTGAAATGAAGTGATTCGTTCTAATGAACTGGCTACCGGTGGACCTCATGGACAAACACCGGTACTAGGCGACTAGGCTCAGTACTATAGGTGCATGGAGTGGCAGAGAGTACGGCCATGCGACCGTCTTTGGATTATTTGATGACATTCCTCGCAATATTGACTATTGCACTGCTATACCTTTTTTTACAGAGGCTTTTCATTGTCAATCCCGACTGCTCTTGTACTGAGGGACAGCTCGGTGGAGGTTTACACTGATGGATCCAAATCTGCTGTATTTCCTTTAGATCACTGCAGCATTCTTCAAGAAGAGGTTTTGGCCACAAAAAGAGCGGTAAACTGGTTGATGTACTACAGGGTATTTAGTGTAGATACCCAGATCTGTACGGACAGTCAAACTACGATTAAATAGCTATCGAGTGTCTTCCCGATATCCGGGCTGGTGCATGAATGCCGGATATCTCTAAACGAGATGGCGAGACATTCAAACCTAGAGCTAGTCTGGGTCAGGGGTCATTCTAATTCACCGAGTAACATTGCTGCGGACGAACAGGCCAAGAATGGTTCCCTTCTTCGACATGAAGAAATGGATCAACTAGACGGAGTACCGCTCTCCTCCAGGATAGATCGAGACAAATATGGCCCCATTATGGACCTCGGTCATATCTCATTGTGGGACTACAAAGTCATCGATTATTTATTCTGATATCCGTTGTCACAGGGCACTGGATTGCCGGTGCGCATGCTAGGAGATTAGGGCTCCCTTTTAACGACTTCTGTAGGAGTTGTCTTGATGAAGAGGAGGAGGAGACAGTGGAGCACTTCCTATGTCACTGCCCGACTCTCTCGGAGTTAAGTATTGCAAAACTTGGCAGTCCGATTGCACATGTACTATCTGATCTCTCTGACATCTGTACAATTTGTATGTTCTAGATTATTTTTATAAATGTTGTTTTTTTGCAATTTTTGTGTTATTCAATATATAAATTATTTATGAATAAATAAGGTTATATCTTTTAATATAAAGTATAATTGTAAGTAGATTAAGTGGACCGATTATGACCAATAGCGTATGTTCTCACCAAATGAATGAATAAATAAAATAAAATAAAATATGAGGACTGCGTTAAATTTGAACAAATATAATTATTATATATTACAAAACACTTTAGTTTATAGAATATTGTTACTTTGAATTACCTTGAATAAATGTTCATAAAGAGTATTAAAGAATATTGATAATTTTGTATATCATTATATCTCTAAGTATAATAGAAATTTTATGTCTTGTTTTATTTTTACGATCAAAGAATAAAACATAGGCTTTTGCCGTTTTCATTTTTATAAAAAATCTTTGTAAGTAATTTAAGTTTTTTTTACAAATAGTCCTAATAAGGGTTTATTAAATCGATAAATCTATTTTCTTGATGACAATAAATCGAAAAGACGATAATAGTCGGAGAATGTAATGAAAGAAAATGAATCTGAGCAAATATAATATTTCTTCAAATATGAAATTGTTCAATAGAAAAGTAGAAAAGTCTCGAATGCCCAAGTGAATCATTTGTCTTCGCTAATAAAGAGGTGAAAAATCGGCTTGAATCCGATCGAACTTCAGTAAGAAGTCTTTCAAGAGGGTTGGGTGAGTCTACAATTTTGCAATGTATTTTTCATTGCGCTTTTAAAGCTCGTCTTTTACAATGGAACCTCTAAACATCTATCTATGGATATTCTCAATTTTTCTCGTTAGAAATAAAGTCGTCTTTAGTTTTAAGATTTTGAATACATATTGTGGTCAAAAAGTTGAGGACTTATTAACAGAAATATTGATATTTAACTAAAATTGCAAATATAATTTGGGAAATGTTAAAACATTATAGTTCAGTCTTCTGAAATACATACATATGTATGCTTTGCTTCTAAACATAAAAACTATAATCCTTTTTATAATAATACAAAATTTGTTTTACCTTGTAAGTTAGCTTCACGATTTCCGAATCCCATGGCGGCCAATTGTTCCAATTGTGATTGATAGCGCACTTCGGGTGGTTGGGTGTTATCTGCCGTAGTGGTCATGCCATTTAACATGCGAGTCATAAAATCATTAAACAATTGAGCATTTGGACCGCCACCAGGTGCTAATGAAGGATTACTGTCGGCTGTTGCATTAGTTGTGGTATTTGTCGTATTCGTATCAATATTAGTATTGCCTGGTGGTGGAGGTGGTACACCTAATGAACCAACTAATCCGGGAGCAGCTGATCTCAATTGTTCCATGCCTTGTTGTATTTGCATTATGGCATTTATGGCCTCGGGATTAGTTAACATATTCATAACCTCGGGATTCTGCATTTGTGCCAAGAATTGTGGCATCATATTTCTTACTTGTTCCTGCAATTGTGGATTATTAGCCAACAATGGACTAGTGCTTAAGAGACGTGCAGCCATGTCGGGATCTTGATTCATAGCGTCAAACATTGATCGTGTATATGGAGCATTAAGCAGATTTTGCATTAGAGAAGGATTCTCTGCCATTTGTTGCATAAGACTTTGCATGGCGGGAGTGTTGAGTACGCCACGTGGTGGTAAATCGGGATTAGCACCAGCTGCACCAGTACCACTGGCATTGCCACGACCTCCCCAAGGATTCGGTAATGGTTCTCGGTTTTCAGTACCCATTTGTGGATTCGCTCCTAAAATAAAATTGTTCATGTAAAATTTTAATTAAAAGAAAAACGAATACTTCAAATTTTATTTAAAAAAATAACAATATTGAATAATAATAATGATAATAATCATTATAAAAATAATAATAATAACAAAAACTCTATGTTATGGAATTAACAAAAATCCAAATTGTATAAAAAAAATAAAATAAGATTAATAAATAATAAGATAAAAATTTGACAATCATTGAAGTTTTTAAATGAATAAAAAGAAAAAAGGATATCATTAAAATTAAAAATATAATACAGTTTGACTTACCACCACCATTATCTACTAGACCGGCAAAAGGATTACGTGATAATGACTCAGTAGCCGCATTCATCATGGGTTCTTGTATATCTCGATAAATGCGCTGCAATGCATTATAACCACCAGGCACAGATTCCAAATTAGACAATGCACGGTCGTGAGAACGCATTAATTCCTGCAACATGGATGGATTACGTGCCAATTCCATAGTTTGACGTAACAATTCAGGATTATTTAACATATGAGAAATTTCTGGATTACGTTGCATTAAATCTTGCATTTGGGGGTTTGATGTAATCAATTGACGCATTACATCCGGATTATTCATCATTTGTTGGACCAATGGATTATCCAACATAGTACGCAACATATCACCATTATTTAGCAATTCATTTTGCATGCGGGCTTGTAAATCCATAAAAGTGCCAGAACCGGCACCTAAGGCTTCTACGCCAGACAAACCACCCATAGTATTAAGACCAAAGGGAGTTTGTCTTACATCAGCAGGTGGACGTTGAGCTGTGTCGCTGGAGCGAGTCTTAGCCTTAATCACCAAATGTACAGTTAAACCATCTTTAATATTGTGTGTCTGTAAGGTGTCTGTGTCTTTCATTATTTTGCCGGCAAAAATTAGTACCAATTGTTCTGGTTCGGCTTCGAACTTTTCAGCCACCAAGGCTTTAAACTAATAAAAAAAAATAGAAAATATTTTTTATAAATACATTTTCATTA
This sequence comes from Phormia regina, assembly GCA_001735545.1. Lineage (NCBI taxonomy): Eukaryota > Metazoa > Arthropoda > Insecta > Diptera > Calliphoridae > Phormia > Phormia regina. Next base: position 9,025 of record MINK01172790.1, read on the forward strand.
CAATACTTAATATATATGTATGTACATTGCATTTTTACAAGAACACGTCATATTATAAGTTTTTAATTTTCTCCTATTTTTTCATGAATAATAAATATTTTATTTCATTAATTTTCTGTTTTCTTTTTTTGATGGTAATATAATAGTCGTTATGCAGCAGTGGCGACCGTAAAAGTAACCTACTGCCTGCACTGTACTTTGGTACACAGAGTGCAAGTTTACCGCCACCTTTTTTGCCACCACCACCAACAACAATTAACATTCATACACCGCTCAGAAACAATAGTAAGTCAATTCACTACTTCGCCACTACCCCCTTATAATTACGCACATAACACTATGAAAAATCAACGTGTCTCTTGTAATTTTAATATATTTTCCCAATAATTTCATCACATTTATTACAAGTTACCAACAACTTACATCCTTAATTGGGGAATCTTCATCAACTTCGATGACTTTCTTATCTTTTGGTGTTTTAACATTGACCAAAATTCTTCGATTTCCACCTTCTGCCATTTTGTTTTTATTTATTTAAACCAACTTTTCTTATTTATTTTAACAAATTTTAAATCTTTTTTTATTTTGCTACGCTTTATTTTTTATTAATATAAAATCGGCAATTTTTGGAGTTTTCTTTTGAACAATAAAATCTCACAAAAATGTGAAAATTGGTATCAATTGAAAAACTAATTCGTCACTTTTTCACAGCGAAATTAAATAAAAAAGCAATTTAACGAAGGACGGCGTAAATTTTGACGAGTGACGAAAATTAAACTTAACGAAATGTTTTTTTCTACAGAGTTGCATTGTTAGCATTAATTTTTACAGAGTTGTGTTTTATGTTTAAAACTGAATGGAGAAAAGTAATTTGTTACGTACCGTCTATATTAGACTTTTTCTTGTTCGCACATAAACAAAACGTCGGCAAAGAAATGCACACAATTTTTTCCATTTTGATTTGAGTGGGCAGAATATTTGTCGAACAAATCATATTTTTTTGTTTGCAGACAGTGCCACTTCGATACTTTTACATTCAACGTAAAAGTATCGAACGGTGTGCGAACAAGAACAAAACATGAACATGTTGGGTCCACATTATTCAAATGTACGTGCGCACAAAGTTTAAACATGGTTGTTAATGCAAATGTTAAAAGAACCATGTTTAAAGATCGAAATAATCAACATTAACATCAAATTGAACGATCTACATTTATCAGTAACATGATGTTAGTGTTAATGTTAAATATTTTATGTTACGTGAAGACGACTAGTAATAAAAAATGTAAAAGCTTAGGTTATAGGACGCTATTTTTTCATTAAATGCACTATCAAGAGTTTTCAATTGAGACATTAATATTTGCAACCGTTTAAACAAATAGTATGGGATATAATTATCAAACACACGAAATTATTAATCAAAATAATTATCTTTAAAGTTTAAAATGTTTTTTCATTTGTTGAAAAAAATATGTGAGGGATTTTTATTTATTAATATAAATATCCAACATGATGAAAATAATAAATATCTTAAACGATAAATATATTTCAAAATAAATATCAATTGGAAAATATTGCAAAATTATAGTTTTTTTCATATTTTTTTTTTTTTTTTTTGTTTTTTGTTTTAAAATTACTTTTTTATTCAATGAAACTGTTGTTTAAATTTTTTTATCCAATGAAAAAAGTTGAAAACAATTTATATGGTTTTTGATAAAGAAGCATTTCTACATTTCCAAGCAAATATTCTTTAACCAATTTTTTAAATATTGCAATTCTTCGAGCATTTTTTATATTTTGTGTAAGATTATTATATTCCAAACTTCCCACGTGTTCTATTCTCTGCTTTGTTTTTTCCAATCGATTTCTTGAAAATAAAATAGTATGATATCCAATATTGCTTAAAGACTTAAAAACGTATGTTAATATATACCAGACAAGTAATTTAAGTGGCTGTGAATCAAAGCGTTATAAATAATGAGTTTTGTTTTTGTGTTAAATTTGTTTTTGAATTTATATTGTTATCAGGATAAAAATGTGTCTTATACAGATTGTATTTATCAGTGTTACTGCAATTAAAACAAAATTGTAACCGCTCGAACTCTAACCACAATATATACTTTGTGGCTCTAACAACTTTGTCTTGGTAAAATAGGTCATATTGATTGTTGTTGGTACTTTTTATATGGTTTATTATTACTTTCGTTTTTCACTATAACTGTTTAAGACAAAAAATATCTGCAATTCAAACAAGAAAAAATTTCCTTAATAAAGACTCGAAGTTATGTTTATTCATTTATTAACCTACTAATTTATTTCTATATTTATGTAATCGACTGAGCTCTGACAACTTTGTTTTGACGTTATTTTGTAATATGCCGACTACACCCGTTCTTTTCTTGTTTCACAATGAACATACATTTGGATATTGTGAACTCAACTTGTTCATGTTCTGTTCTTGTTTAAAACACGCAATAAAAATGAAAATTTTTACTACGTGTAGACATGATGCAAACACCTTGAAATTCGTTTTTTTATTAATTTTAAAATCGCTGTACTTTCATACAAAATAGCTTAATTAACAATATGTCAGCTGACTGTCAAAAGTTATAAACAAAAACATGTTGTTGTGTACGCCATACACGTGTAATTAGTTTTTTGTAGAAAAATAAACTAGATTTTATTTTCTTTTTAAATTTTAAATGGAATCTTCAAGATTTTTTGTGGCAAATTTGCCAACAAATACCACAGAAAAAGATCTGCGTTTTTTGTTTCAAGATTATGGTGAAATAAAAAATATTGAACTGAAAACCAAAGAAAATCTTGTTGATCCAGATGACATCAAAATTATAGCATTTGTAACACTAAATATTGGAGCAGATGATGCTCAGTATTGTAAGTAAATATAAAGAAACTCTTATTTTGTTTTCAAATTAAAATTTGTAAATAATTTAAGGCTTAAATGACTTAAATTGGCAAAAAATTCATGGTCAAAAGATTAAGGTTTCTTTGGCTAAGGAATCCTTTCTGGAACGTTTAAAGCGTGAAAGAGAAGAAGCTAAAGCTGGCAATGAAGGAAGATTACGTACAACGGAACAACCACCGGAATTGCAGTCTGATTTATTAAATGTGCCTCGAGAAAATAAACGAAAGACATTTGATGTCGATGCAGAACTGGACGATGATGAAGTGGCACCCGAACTGATGATCAGCAAAAAACGAGCTGCTAGTTCGATACATAATGGTAAGATTGTTATTCAAAGTCATGATGTCGAGCCCATACATGTTATCGAAACGAAACAAAAAAAGAAAAAACAATTGGACAAAAAATCTAGCAGTGCGGATCAAAAACGTAAAGAGTCCTTAAATAAGATGAAAAATCAGTATCAACAAAATAAAATGGCCATTCAGCAAGCTCTACAAGGTTTGGTGGGTATAAAAAATATTGATTTAATTTATTTAATTATTATTTTTCAAACAAAACATATCTTTTCTTAAAGGATGGTAACGCCTCTAAAAAAATTAAGTTTAGCGATGCAGAAAGTGATCAAGATGGGGAAATGCCTCTAGAATCTGTTAAAAAATCCAAAACTGAATTATTTGGCTCTGATGATGACAGCGATCAAAATGATATTGATTTCAAATCAATGCCAATGGGTAAAAAAGGTGAAAAGTTAGTGCAAATGCAGGCCAAACAAAGTTTAGATCCCCGTTTTCGAATTGATGCCAAATTTGTCGATGATGATGATGATGAGGACGACGATGAATCTACAAGGAAAAATGGAAAAAATCAAGAAAAAGGTAAAGGTGACGAGGTTGACGATGAACGTCAATGGCAAATGAATATTTTGGAACAAGTAGTGGGTACTAAATTGGATACCGCAAAAAGTTCCGACAAATTGCACAAGAATAAGAAAATGCTGCGTTATGATCCCTCAAAAGATGAACACCAAAAGTTTGAACGTAGTCGGGAAGAAGATACACAAATTAAAAAAGGCAAACAAAAACAAAATAAAATTATGGATGATAATGCTAAAGTTTCATCAGCTGCACCACCAGAGGTATCAAAAGAAGTATTTTATGTTGTAAGTGATACATTACAGCAATCATTGCGCACACGTGGTGAAGGCTTCAGTTTGTTGAATATGTTTGGCAATACAGAACAATTAGAGCAACGTGACGAACAACTAAAACAATTGGGCAATGAAAAAATATTAGTTAATAACAATAAATTAGAAAAATCATTTACGGTTAATCCCTTCAGTTACGACTCTTCATCCGAATCGGAATCTGAAGAAATTACAAAAGACCAAGAAAACATTGGTCCTAAGGAAGATGAAAAAGCAGATACACAAAACTTGAAAAAATCTAAGAAAAAACTTAAAATTTCTTCAGAATCATTTTTCATTCCGAAAAATGATATTCGTCTAAAAGGTACGAATTTATTTATTTCCTACATTTATATATATTATTTTTTTTTTAAATAAAATTTTAAATTATCAATTTCAGAGGGTGCCAAATTCTTTATTTATAAGAAAAATGATGATGCTACTAACGAAAATTACGAAGAAGTTCGTAATCGTTTGAAATTACTGATTAAAACAAAAATTACAAAAACTAAGAAAAACTTGGCAAATGCTGGCTATAAGGGAAAAAGAAAGGTTTAATTTTTTATATAACTAATAACTGTTAGTTTGTTAAGTAGTAACTCTAATTGTTATAATTTTTATTAGTAACTAAATTAAAGTTTGTTTATATTATTTGAAGATCAAATAATATGTGCAAATAAATTATATATACATTTAAAGAATTATATATTTTAAAGAATTTCAAAAAAGAAAAAATCTAAATTCTTTGAAACCTATTACAAATTTCTTTTATTTCTAAAGTTAATATAGAGAGTTGCAAAAGTGTTAAAGGATTTTTAAAAATCAAACGAAAATTTTCACTGAACTACAGGCATTTGAAAGTGTAAATAAAATATTAATTTTAGTTTTCGGCGGATAAATAGGTTCGGTTTCCACCTGAGGTCAACACAATTAAATAACCATGTTTGATACACAAGAAAGAAAAATCGCTAACTGAAAAGCAATCCGATAGACGGAGTTCAAATTCCGACAGTGAACCACTCAAAAATCCTGGGGTCACCTTTACCTCCTCAGCTCATGCTGCTGCAATCTCGCACAAATTGCGAAGTAGAAACAAGGTCCTCAAAGCGCTAGACGGCAGTACTTGTTTAGCTACATACAAAAGGATTGGCCAGTCAGTAGTTAATTTTGCTACTCCAGTGTGGTCCCCTTTGTTGAACGATACCCAGTGGAGAAATCTACATAGCTGTCAAAATGTAGCCTCTACAAATAACCTCCCCACCCCACCTACATGAGGAAACGGTCAAGGAACATAACGTAATGTTAACTAGGCAGCTCCTCCTGGGATGTCATCGGAGGGGACATCCAAACTTTTGGATTCCCTCCGAGGCGTGTCAGGCAGGGCCTTCGTAAGTACGAGGAGAACATACTAAGATATGTTCAGGATCCATTGGACCGCATCTCGTACTTGACAGCTTTGAACGACATTCACAGAGACGCCATCGATTCTGCAGTTGCAAGTTAGCGCTTGAATGTCGTTTTAGGAGGACGCCCAATGCCCATTGCAGATAACGAGAAGAATTTGCAGCTGAAAACAAGAGTAGTTCTGCCTCAACTGAGATCGGACGGAGCAACAGGATCAATGCCTACTGGTCTCGCATAGACCGTGCCGTCCCTAACTTATGCCCAGCATGTGGTGAGGGCCCACATGACACTCATTACATTTTCAACTGTCCTGCGAACCCTACTTCTCTGTGTCAAACGGATTTACGATGCAGAACCCCCTAACTGAAAATTGTTAAGATGTTCTAGCTGCTACAACAAAACGGACGGATATTTAACTTTAATAACCAATAATCAATTTACATGATGAAGATCGATGACATCAGGACTCGGTGTCCTGGACTATCTTTGCCATTATTATGGTCCGTATACAAACTGTTTTTTAAGTTTTTATTTATTTTGTGTTTTATATAAACAAATTTACAAAATTTTCGTTAAATATATTTGTTTTAAATTTAATAAAAGATCATTTGTTAAAAATCATGTTTCAAATTAAAAACTCCGTTTAGTATCGAGTACTCAAATGAAAAAGTATTGAGTAGTATCGAGTTTTCAAAAGTAGTAGAATTTGCCAGTACTAATTTATGTTTTCAATAAAACTCGCTAGAAGTATTTTTTTATTGGAAGTGCTTTTTAAATCATAAAGTTTTAAACCCATGTCTCTTTCCAGTCCAAAAATATGACATTTTTAAAATAGAAAAAAAATTAAAATTAAGATATAAATGACTAGGATATTATTTTTGTAACGAAATACGCCAATTCAAATATCAAAACGCAATACAGTAGACTCGCGAAAAAGTGAACTAAATTTTATTAAGAATATTCATGTTTTCGATTGGTATAAATAAATATGAAACTTTTTAGTTAAAATGAACAAAATAGCTATTATATTCTTGTAGGATTAGAAACAAAAACATTTTATACTTATTCGGGGATTTCCCAATTTTTAAACACCAAAAATTAAAAAAATCACCTTTTAAAGCTTTCATGTTTCAATTAACATTTTAGAAAAAAAAAACGTGTTAAAATATTTGTTACACTTCTGAGACGTTTTCGCGATTGCACTTTATATTAAATTCAAATCAGCACATCTTAAAAAGGGAATTTTTAAAATTCTTAAAAAATATATACAGTAACTCTAGTAATACACGAAATGTAAACCCAGAATATAAATTTTTCACAGAATGAAAAACATATTTATACACCCCTCTCAATCGGTTAGACCAAACTGGTTTCTCAATTTAATAAAATGATTCGAATCTGTTGGTTTGATAAAAATATCCACCAATTGCATTTCTGAAGAAATAGGTTGAACCATAGATTATTAACATAGATATGAAGCTTAAAAAAACTCAATTGAAAAAAAATTAATCAAAAAGGCACACGTACTACAATTGTTTTTGTTTTTAATGAAATTTGTTACTAACACGTTCTTAGACTCAGGTTTTTTTGACATTCGACTTAGATTTTTGACAACTGAACTTCATATCTATGTTATAATCTATGGGTTGAACTTTGATTTTTACTTTTGATATATTATCCCGAATAAATTGGTGTTTTATAAGTTTGGTTTCAAAATTTGTTGCCATTCCTATACAGCCTCTATTGTCTTCGTAAATTTTTATTTGCTAGGCTAAGAGCTACGTATTCTGATTCTGAGGATGATATTGATACGGTTTGTTGCTTTTTACTGCCGTAAGAAATTGTACAGCCATAAACTTTAAAATGTATTGACTTATAGACTTTCGATATAGCAGGTCTGAAGCCCAATCTGCGTCAGCATACCCAATCACCGGCTCGAAGTTATTCTTATTAAATTTCAATTTCATTGAAGATGTTCCTTTAAGATACCACACGACTCTTTTAAATTTTGCCAATGTGTATTGTTTGGGTTTTTGTTGAAACCTGCCTAGATATTCAACTTGGTAGAAAATATCTTCCTAAAAGCTCACGATATGGTTGATCTGTAATTTCATCGGCTTTACTTACTTCTAGTTGCAACCCTTTTTCCATGGGGGTCTGTACTGAGTTACATTCAAACATTCTAAATTTATGTAAAATTTTGTTTATACTCGTTTCTTGAGATGGGCTTTAAATTCCATCGCCTATATTTAGTTTCATTCCAAGAAAATATTTTAAAGACCGCAATCTCACATTTCAAATTTTCTTTCAATATACTTTCTATTTTGCTTCCAACAATAAGGACACCATCCACTTATAAAATTAAATATAAAATATCGGTATTGTTTTTGTTAATTTTAACCTACAAACAATAGTCATGTTTTAATCTTGAAAATCCAAGTGATTCGATTAAGTTATTAAATTTGTCATTCCAACATTTCGGAGCTTGCTTTAACCCATAAAGAGATTTCCCTAGTTTACAACACGTATCTGACATTTCTTTAACACCTTCAGATAAAGCCATATAAATATTTTCCTTTAAGTCTCCATGTAAAAATACTGTTTTTTACATCCAGTTGATGAAATATATAACCACGTTGAGCCGGAATAGAATCAGAAACAAATGTGGAAGCGAGCTCTAGGCCACTTAATAAGGGTAAATTGCTTTTAATAACCTGATGAGAATAGTAAAAAAAAACATTAATTTAATAATTATTGTATACATCTTTCTAATGTAAATTTTTTCATTTCTGTATTTATCCTTTTTAAGAAAATAAACTCATAATTTTTAAAATTCCCAATATTATAATAAAAATAGTTCAAATATTGTTTTAAAGATTCCTAATTTGTTTGTTTGGATTTTTTGTTACTTAGTTATTTCTAGTCAACAATAATAGCACGTTGTTAATACCCTATCGAGAGAGGAATTCATCGACTCTACTATAATTGCTTAGCCTCGGAAATGGCAATCGCTTGTCAGCGTATCGTCTACAGATAAAGATGATATGTGAGCCGTCTTCCGACACATTTCATATGTCGCAATTTTCGGATCTCACCACACCCATCTTATATAGGGTTCTGCTTGAGTAGGTATTATTGATAAGGATTCGATTAGCCATCCTTAAGTCGTTCGTATCTGTCCTGCTAAACCACGGTTCTTTTATTATCCTCGGGAAGATTATGCTATAATTGACACCTTTCGTTCTTTTCGTTATTGTATATTCATTATTCCACTCTCCTCATAACATCGAATCAATTACATTCACCGCGTCTCCGTATGGCCATGGGATATGTGTTAGAGAGCCATATGTACGGGTCTTTTTTGGCAGCCTCGTCCGCAATTTCATTTCCACGGTTTCCCAAGTGTTCCGGAATATAGTTGATGGTTCTATTTTTAAGGTCGGAAATTGATATTCTTCGAACAATGTAAATGGAGTGATCTTTATTCTGTAAAGCTGCAACTGCCGCCCTGGAGTAAAAATTGCTTTCTATTGTTATTCTTCTTTGGTCATGGTCCGTGGTGAAATCGATAGTTGGTTCAGTGGCCAGTAGTTCTGCCGTCATGGAAGATAATAATTTATGAGTTTACCATGATTTTATTTCTTTAGATTCAAGGTGGTATAGGGCATGTCCGGTAAATTTATTGGTTACTGATCCGTCCGTGAAAAATATTCCAAAACTATTAACTTTGAATGTATTAAATTTCTCAAGAAAAATGCTTTTAGTCGCCTCCAAGCTGGCTTCTCTTTTATTCTTAAAGGAGGCCTCGAATAAGTCTATCAGTAAATTCATGCTCTTAAATTTGCCCTCCACTTGATACTGGTGATCGATATCTCTAAAGATGAATTCATATTGTCTAAAAGTCTTCGCGATACTTATATTTATGTGCTGTAATTCTTTTAGATATTTGGTAATGTGGTGGTCATTAATTAAAACTCTCAATATTTATTCGTCTGTAGAAAGTGTGGATCGAAATTCCAGGGGTAATTAATTATCCAAATGGTAAATGACATGAATGGGAGTTGAACGTAATAAGCCGAGATCCTGTCTAGGGATCTCTGATAACCCTTATACGATGGTTCAGTATTCTGTATTTTCTGATGTTGTAAATGGTTGTCCTGATTTGGTTCTGTGATGAGTTATTGCAAGCTATTGTTCTACCTAATTATTTAATTGATTTTACTTCGAGAAAAGGGACGGAGTTGATGATTAAGTTTAAAGGTTTCGGTCTATTGTTGAAGTGTATGGCCTTAATTTTGGATTTTATACCTATTTTGATTTCTGTTATTATTAATTTTTAAACATCTAAGATTTTTTCGACATGTGTATTTGTTTTTGCTCATGGCTGTCGTTGCACTGCAGTTGCTTGGTTTGAAGATATTTCCCGAAATAAAAAGGCTCTTAAATGGTTCAAACAAAAAAGTTCTAACGCTCAGGGGTCCAAACACCTTCAAATTGTATTTAAAATGTACATAAATGGCAATTTACGAGATAGCAGCTTAACTAAAAATGTCGCCGACGTCATAAAGAAATTTATGAAAAAATTACTAAAAAATTTATATTAAAATTTCAAAATTTAATGAATTTCCCAAAAGATTGACCAAAATCGGTGGCTGTATTTGAGTATTTTTAAGCCGAAATTTTTACGGCAGCGGCGGCTCTTGAAAAACCTCCGGCGGCTCGAATCAGTCGACTTAAAGCCAGTCGGAGCAGGTCTCTGCCGCACTGTTGATTCACTCAGTTAAAGCTTTTACTTCAAAAGCTGTTTCTATTAAAATGGTTGTTGAATTAGTTAAATGCTGCCTTCATGTTTCACATACTCACCAAGAGATGGCTTATGGTCATACTACACTTTTTTTATTAGTTCATATTGGCAGGCAATTTCACAGAAAAACTAGGTATGAGTATTTGGTTATTCCTAGTCCCAGATATAATCTCCAGACAATATAAAATGTGTGGTATTAATAACGTATTAGCTAAACGGAATTTTTGTTAAGTAAATTTTAGTCGAATAAATTCTTCGCAAAATAAAGGAAACATTCCGTTGAACAAATGCTATATGGGATTCAAAATTAAAAGTCCCGAACAGTACTAAACAATAATATAATGTCAGAATGCTTAAGAATTCCGGAAGATTATTGATATAATAACAGCGGACCCAAAACAGATCTCTGCGGGGCAGCAGATCTCAATATAAGAAAGCTAGAGAAGGTACCATTCAAATCAACAAACTGCTGTAAAGACATTATAAGTTTAATAATCCAAATTTATCACTTAACTTGGCTATCCCATAACAGTAGCATATAAAATTAAAAGCCTTAGTCAGGTCCAGGGAGACAGAAGGCACAATTTGTCATCATTCTCATTAGATCAAATCTTATCCGTCAAGGAAATCAATAAAGAAATGGTACTACGAACCGCCTATTGATATATGATTCTTAATTAAATGCTCAACAACTTTAGACAAGGCAGGCAAAATGGAGATAGGGCTAAGGTCATCGGGCCCCTTTAACAGTTCCTGATACAAAATCCAATCAGTGAAAAGGAGGAAAATTATAACAAGGTCCATATTAAAACCAGCAATGTTGTGGAATGACATGGAAAAGTCGTTTCCGCATTATTTTTGAAAAAATTCTATTATCAAGAAAAAAATACAAAAAGTTTTTATAGATGCTTTGGTCGTTCTTCATAACTTATCGCTTACATTTATGGAAAAAACTTTGAAAATGGGAAATTTTCATAGGGGTTCTATATAGAAAATTGGAAAAATCGGGTAAAATTAAAAATTGTGAGCGGATTAGACCTAATGTGCTCGAAAGCTATTGTTTCAAGGATTTCAGAACTATATTCAGAATTTATATTAATATTAGGAGTACATGGAATAGAACAACCCTGTACATCGATAACTTCATTACTTTCATAGTATAATTAGAAAGCAGTTTTACAATTTTTTCTTTGATACACCACGCGTTACTGTCGAATTGTTTTTGTATTCCCATGTAAATTCTTTTCGTGAGTATTTTAATCTTTCTCTCCTTTATTCTCTCATTTTCTGTTCATAGCATTTTGACATTGCAAGAAACTACCGTTACTTTTAGTACTATTGTATATTATTATTTTTTTTAATATACACATTACTTATTTGGTTATTTCTAAATTTGTTGCTTTCAGTTTGAAATAAAACATTGTTACGAAAAAGGATCGTCTTAATTATTTGACCCACTGGCGTTGTTTTTATTCGCTAACATTTATATTTTTCAGAATTATGATTAATTCATTAGGAGTACATGCGAATAGAACAAACCTGTACATCGGTAACTTCATTACTTTCTATCAAACTAAATTTTTTTTATAGGATACAAATGTTTTTACATACAAGGAATCTGGTTACTCATAAAAAACAATTGTGAGAAACTGTTTTAATATTCAATCTAGTAGAGTATGCTTGTTTTATAATGTTTTCCCAACAAAATATTAAAAAATATT
>MINK01172790.1:21692-34781 GCA_001735545.1 Phormia regina
AATATAAGATATTTTCAAAATTGTATAAATTATATTTATTTTTTATACACTGAAACAAGATTATTTTTTTCTTACTATTTTTAACATTTTTTTTACAAAAAAAAAATTTATTTCAGATTGTTTTTAAATAAACTAAAATAAATTATTCTTAAACAAGATCAGTCTTACTCAGTAACATCAAAAAATAAATAAAAATTAATTATGGGTTTTCAACCCAATTTTTTTCTTTTTTTTCATACATACAAAATATAAAAAAAAAAATAAAAAAAAAATCATAAAAAAACGAAGAAATTCATAATGCAAAATATCATTAGTAACAAAGTAGTAAGTAAGGATGTTTAATGATTATTTTATTATTAAAATCATTTGACAGTAAGAGTAGTATATAAACATAATAAATTTAAGTTAATTAAGTTTACCAAATACATTTCTAATAGAAGTTAAAATAAATATTATTTTGTGAAACTTAAATTTTTCATATATATGTATGAACAATATTTCTGAAATAGTTTTAATAAACTTGTTTGAGAAGTATTACCTATTCAAAAAAATTCAAAATCAATGATTCAGAATACGATACGAAAAACATTCAAATGAAGTTGCTCAGAATCCAATGTTTTGGTTTTATTGAAATAAACTAACATGTAAGGGGTAGTGTTTGTATGGATGGCACCAATTAATTCAGTAGTAAATAAATAAATAAATAAATATAATGTAAATAAATAAATTAAATAAAAATGATTTCAAATAATTTAAAATAGCATTTAAAGGTATTTCGATTCTTTTCAGTTTGATTATAATATTGATCCAGACACATTATATCCACTGAATATGGGCACGTAACACATCGGATTAGTGTTTCACTAGCACCACCTTCACAATGCAGACATTCATTTGATATATCATTTCTAAATTTAAGTAATTTTTGTTTCATTATGTTTCGATATTCATTTGGGTTGATTATTTTTGTCAAAGGTGTTTTTTAGCAGCGCTTATTGTTCCAAACATCTTTCCGTCCTAATTGAATTAAAATTTCAGAGACTTTTTTCTTTATAAGATATTTTGTATGTTGTTTTGCGCCCATGGGATCAACATAATAAAATGACTTTTCTTCCTTATCAAGCAATACAAATGTAAAATGGTGCATTTTAGGTATGGGAATTATAATGATTTTATTCTTATTTATATCAAAGACATTTTTCACATCTATTGAATCACTTTTAAAAAATATTGCCTCCCTTTCCTCACATGTGCTAACTGCCACATTTTTTATTTCATTTTTAGATAATAAGCAATATATGTACATTTCTAAAGCATTATTGAATACTTGTTGATACGGATTTAGTGATTCAAATTCTCTTAGATTTATTGAAACTGTTTGAAATAGTTTTAGTTTTGCACATGATTTTATTACGTTAGTATATATTCCAACAATAATTTTAACCTCTTTTATTTTTTTTGGAATAGAAGCTGGGAATTCATTTTTAAATATTTTTTCTCCAATGGTGATTTTTTTACTTATTTTTTCTTTGTCTTTTTTTGGTGTCTTCTTCCAACGCTCCTCTATCAGATCTCTTTCCGCATTTTTATTGCAAATAATTCTTTTTGTTGAAATATTCCTTATTTCAATTTCTTTAATTTTTGCATTTATATATTCGTAAGATTTTCTGACATAATCTGACGGTCTGATATTTCGTTTTCCTTCCAAAGTTATATTTTTTAACAAAGAAAAGTACGCCTCTGATGGTGCGTTTGAAATTCTAGAAGCAGAATTATCAATAAAATTTCCCATTATATTACTCCACAGCACAGGATATGGCATCCATTTTATTAAAATTAATTTCAAAAACTTTTCATTTCTTAAATTGTTTGGTGGGTATCCTTCTGAACGTTTTATTATTTTTTTAACTTTTATATATATTTGCATACTTTTTTTATAAAATGGGCTTTTTACATATTGAGGCTGTGGAGCATTTTTTTCAATTTCTAACTCTTTTTGAGACAGGTTTTCATTACTATATTCTTCAATTCTTAATTTTTTTATTTTTTCCATATTTTCACTAAATAGTTCATCCTTTTTTTCACTTAATAAAATTACGCAAACTGTTTCAAACCATATCCATAATTGGTTTATATTTGATATATTTATAGCTTTAAGCATTATTGATTTTAAAAATTTTATTTCATTTTCATCTGTTGAATTTTCTCTAATATCTTTCACAACTATCTTTATAAAATGGCAGCAGCATATTTGAACTACAACAAAATTTAAATTTTTCTGTTTTTTATTTAAAAATAAATAACATTTTAATAAATATGAATTAAATGTAGCTACATCTTTGTTAAATATTTTTACTACTGAATTAATTAGTGCCCAACTCCAATATACCACCACCCTTTTGCAAGGTGGCCAACAAATATTTTCTTTTAAACAAAAAATTTTTAATTCCATTAAAAATCTCTTAATATCTTCTTCATAGTGTTTACAATAGCTAATAGACTCTGCAATTGGTATTAATATGCCCCTTCCATGTTGTTCTGCAATGTGCATTAAAATGCTGTAAAGAAACACTCTTTTTGAATGCTTATCTATTTGCATCACAACACCACCTGTAGAATCCACAAAAAGGGTGTTGCGGCTCATTTTTAATAATTATTTACCGCGTACTTGAGTTGAATTCAATTGTTTTTTAGAAAATAAGTAAATTTCCATTGGAATTGAAATTTTTTGAATAAAGGATTTCCAATTTTTATCTTTATACATATAAATGATAGCAATTATAGGATCATTATCCCGTTCTTTTCTTCTCAAACTTTCTGATTTTATTTTCCTGTATACATCATTTGTTGTAAAATCACTAAAATTTCCCACTTCACATAATTTTTTTGATAAATTGATTAGTTTTTTGTTTCTATACGTAGATGCGAACTGGTGCCTCATATCATGTTTTGCAATTTTTCGACGAATTGATCGGACTTGTTGCACCTTTTTAATATTTCGCGGGTGATTAATTGTTTTTTTATCAGAGAATACTTCTACATATATAGGATTGTTCTCAAGTTTCACAAGAAATTTATATTTTCTACAAGAAATATTATTATAAATGCAATACGCATATAAACGTAGCGTTAATCGATTTTTATTATAACCAAAAGACTTAAAATTAATTGGACAAACTTTGTTTAAAACTTTATAGTTCTCTCTTACCATATCTTCAATATATTTTATAAATTCTCCTTCATCTCTGCAATCCTTTGAGAAATACTCCTCTAGAAAATTACGCTCTTGGTTTCTTATAAAAAAGTGTCCTTGGTGATAAGAGTATCCAGTCTTGCTTTCTACGTTTTTTTTATTAGTAAAAACCTTTACTATAGGGCTTTTTGGAACATCTAACTTTTTTCTTATTAAGGAATACTCCTCTATTTTACTGCTCTCCCCTGTTATTTCTATTTCTGATATTTTTGTTGATGTAAGTGGACAATTAAAAGATTCTAATTTCGGAGAGCTCGAATTTATTTTATCGGAAATGTGAAATTCACTTCGATTAAGATCATCCGACAGATTTTTTCCAAAAAAATCAATAATAGCTTCCATTTCGGTGTTTTCAAAATCTATAACTGCAGGTATTTGTTTATGTTCTGTAATTTGTTCCTCTTTTGATCCCGATGTAATTAATGGAGTTTTTAGTAAATAATTAATAAGGGATGAATTTATTAAATCGGACGTGTTCTCCATTGTATTTACACTTAATAAATTGTCTGAACATTCAATTTTGTTGGAAAATTCTAAGTACTCAGTATTTGAAATTCTAACATTTTCTTCATTAATCTCTGCAGACTTTCCCTTAATTGCTTGAGTTGAGCTATTTATTTCAAATTTTTGCTCACATTCGATTAAAATTTTATTATCGAAAATTCCCGAACTTTGGCTTTCAAACAAGTCTTGTACTTCTTTATAACACTTCTGAAGGTTTTCTGTGCTACATAATCCTTGAAAAACATTAAGTACATTTTCCAAACAATCTTTCTTAGCTTCCTAGAACATACGTAAAATCGTGGTTATTATTTTGCAAGCTGTATAGCAAATTTCTTATACCCTCGACATACATAAATATTGATTTAGTAATACATATCGTCAATGAATATGCAAAACAACATAACATCACTTTTCATAACTTTACAGAAGCACAATCTAAACAATCTGTCCCACATCTAGATTTTTCGGTTATTACATCCTTAAATATTGCCTAATATATTGATGATGAATGATTTTATTTTTAACTTAATTTAAGAAAATCATTTTATATATTATAAACTATATTTACGCAAATTTGAAAAATGGATGCTACGTTGTTTTACATTTTCGGTGACGATATGTACTTCTAAAAAAATTTATTAAACAAAACTAAATAAAATTTGAGACTTTATTTTATAATAAATTTCTAAAGGGACTTTAAAATGTGCTTTAATATGTACATATATACAAACTAACTGTGTATAAAAATAACAAGAACAACATTGTTAATCATTATATAACTGCTGTTGCTAACTAAACTACTTGAGTATAAAAAACAACAATATATAAGTAAGTACAACTAATAGTAATTACAATGCTTAATATAAATGTTTGTGTTTATATTATTAAAAGCTTTTTTAGTTTTCAGCTCATAACTTGATATTTTATGAACAAATTTGGTTGATTCAAAAAACTGAAAAATATAGGGTATTCAAAAAGTATAAAAATTCATTTTGGCCGATATCTCGAATACTAATTATTGGACCAATTTTTTTTTTCAGCAAAAAGAAAAAAATAAAAAAGATTTTGCATTTTTCGTACAAAAATAGAAGTGTAGGGAATTCGTATATTTGAATAAAAGCCTATATCTTAGTTATTTATCAACTGATTTTGCTAATTTTTATTAGCGTTCTTCTAAGGAGTATTTCAAACATACATACATACTGTGGCTTTCTAAAAACTTATTTTAACAGACAGACGGACTACCAAATCAATAAGGATTCAGAATATATACACTTTTTCGGGTACAAAATGTATATTGAAGAAATTACAAACGGAATGACAAACTTATATATACCACTAATACTTGTGGTAAACTGTATAAAAATCATAGCTGTTCATTGTGAATATCTTCATTCAAATATTTGTTAAAAATATATTTTTAGAAATAAATTACTTTCAAATTATTTTGTACTCTTCGTAATATGATTTTCTGTTACTTTATTTTAATTTGAATAAAACTATTTAAATATTATTCCATTTGTTTACAAGTTATATAAAATAAAATTTCCAATATGAATTTATAAAATATAAATGAAATTCAGTCCTTAACTAATTTTAAAATATATTTTATTTCTTCAGTTTGAATACAATTGCTCTTTATTTTATTTTCCATTTTAAAAATAAAATGAAATCTGTTTTAAAACATTCAATTTTTTTATTGATTGAAATTTGTTTAATATTATTATTCATCATTAATTTCTTTGAATAGTTTTAAATTTGCTTTGAAAAAGAAAAAGTAAAATATTTTTTTTTATACTTGAATATTTGAAAAAATTTTATAACTTTTATAAATATTTTTATTTTTATGGAGTTTTTGTTAAATAAAATAATATTTATTTAAAATTTGACTATTTTCTATTTATTTAAAATTTGTTAAACTTGTTTTATTTAAATAAAAAAACATATGAATATTATTCAGCATTAGAATAATCAAATAAAAAACATTTGTTTATCTTCTTATAAAAATATATTTGTTTTTATTTTGATTAAATAAAATATTTTAATTTTTAATTTATTTTGTTCAATCAGATACAAATTTATAATAAATTCAATTGTTTTAGTATAAATAGAAATCGTTAATATTTTTAATTAGAAATAAGAAGTAGAAAAGAAGTAAAAAGTATTTGTTTTTTTTTTTTTTCATTCATAAGTTACAGCTATGATAAAAATAAGTATCAAGAAGAAAAATTTGAAAAATGCATCAATAATTTTCATTTTTATTTAAAATGATTTAAGACTAAATCATTAAGTAACATTATAAAATCATAAAAAACATTAAATATAGAAATTTAGTTTATAATACTGAAAATCTGATGGATATTTAGAAAATATGTAAAGTAGTAATTTCAAATAAAAATATTTAAAAAACTTTTTGCGTAAAACACACTTATTTTAAACTCAAAATATTACCTTTTTTTAATTTTTTTAACTTTTTCTATATGATTGTTTCAACTTGATTAGTAAACTATCATAAAGCAAAAAAAAAAGCAGGCATGTACGAATATTAGACACTGTATACAAATAACCTTAATAATAATTGTGACTTAATCTATGAAATTTGGCGAAAGGCGTTATAATTATAATAGTTTAATAATTTCTTAAACAACAATCAAATTTTCATGTCGGTGCTAATCAAAGAATTTCTACTTGTAAAACAACAAAACACGTATGATAATGCCCTACATGTAAATTTCCAAAGTTAAATTTTTCAGATCTGAAATAAATTCTGAATATAAACTATATAGTTCTGAAATCCTTGAAACAATAGCTTTCGAGCACAT
The DNA here is from genome assembly GCA_001735545.1 of Phormia regina. Lineage (NCBI taxonomy): Eukaryota > Metazoa > Arthropoda > Insecta > Diptera > Calliphoridae > Phormia > Phormia regina. Next base: position 28,272 of record MINK01172790.1, read on the forward strand.
TAGGTCTAATCCGCGCACAATTTTTAATTTTACCCGATTTTTCCAATTTTCTATATAGCACCCTTATGTAAATTTCCCATTTTCAAAGTTAAATTTCTCAGATCTGAAATAAATTCTGAATATAAACTACATAGTTCTGAAATCCTTGAAACAATAGCTTTCGAGCACATTAGGTCTAATCCGCGCACAATTTTTAATTTTACCCGATTTTTCCAACTTCTTATATAGAACCTCTATGAAAATTTCCCATTTTCAAAGTTAAATTTCTCAGATCTGAAATAAATTCTGAATATAAGCTATATAGTTCTGAAATCCTTGAAACAATAGCTTTCGAGCACATTAGGTCTAATCTGCGCACAATTTTTAGTTTTACCCGATTTTTCCAATTTTCTATATAGAACCCCTGTGAAAATTTTCCATTTTCAAAGTTAAATTTCTCAGATCTGAAATAAATTCTGAATATAAACTATATAGTTCTGAAATCCTTGAAACAATAGCTTTCGAGCACATTAGGTCTAATCCGCGCACAATTTTTAATTTTACCCGATTTTTCCAATTTTTTTTACGTTAATATAAAAAAAATATAGTAGTACATATTTTATTTTAAAATTCTTTAACTTGTTTTTTTATTAGATATAATTATTTGTATATATAGTGTATCTGTACAATCGGTTGTATATATTTTTTCGATTTTTGTGCCAATTTTAGGAAAATAACTTGATTCTGTTAACTTTATAGTCTTTGTAACAGAAAATGTTAAAAACGGAGTTTTGCACGGAGCTAACTTCATACACATTGTTTACCGATGCTGCTCTCTGGCATTCATATTCCATATGTGCCTTAAAATTATGTCTTTCGTTGATTATTACTCCTAATTACTTAATAGATGTCTTCTGTTCCCACCTTTATATTCACATACTCTTATTTCCTTCGACTACTAATGAGTACTGCCTCGGTCTTGTGGTCTGCAAGCTCCAAGCCTGTGGCGATATCATCAGCAAATAATACTCATCAGGTACATTTAACTACAGGACCTCGTTATACATTATGTTCCGCTGAAGTGGACAGAATACAGATCCTTGTGGGACTCCTGCTGAGGTTTTATAGCATCGCATCATATTATACCACAGAGTTCTGTTTGTAAAGTTGTCACCGAGTATCTTCAAAATGTAGGCGGGGACTCCTAGGTTACTAAGAGATAGCATATGTTGCCACCCTGCACTATTGAACGCATTTTTTATGTCCAGAGTGATGACCGCACAAAATTTTTTGTTTGCTCCTTTTGCTTCTATAGCTTTTTCTGCAATATTTATTACCGTATTGATTGCATCGTTCCTTGATCTTGCTTTTCGGAATCCGAATTGTCTTTCTGAAAGTCCATTTGCACTTTCTACTGCGGGCAGCAGTCTGTTATAAATAATCCTTTCAAGGACCTTTCCAAGCGTATCTAGCAAGCAGATAGGTCAATAAGATGGTTCTCCTAGCTGTTCATTGTAGGTTTTGGTATCAGAACCAACTTTTGTTTCTTCCAGTCATTAGGAAATTCTCCATTTCGTTTTTTGAAGCTTTCTCGCTTATTCTTCTTTATTGCCTTTTGGAGATCGCGTCTCGCTAGGTGGTATGTTTGCCTTCTTGTATTATAATCATCTCTTGAGCTACCACTTTGGAATAACCTCCTTGCTCTAAGACATTTTCTTCGAAGATCTGCTTTTTCATCATTCCATCAGTAGTTTGGTTTCCTTTTATTTGACTGCCTTCTCCTAGACATAGCTGCATCACACGCCTTCTCCAACACGTCCGTAATTTGATCGTATCCTGTTCTGCATGTTCCCGATGTTACGAGCGAATTAAACTCCGTTAGGAATATGTCTGAGTCCATTTTTTTTTTTGTGCCCATCTAGAAAAAGAGATTGCGTTTTCTGGAATTGTCGATCCCGTAGTTCCAGTTAATACCGAAAAGATAATTTCCTGGTGATCACTATTAGTGTAGTGTTCGCTGACGTGCCAGTTAAGCTCCTTTGCCAGAGTAGAAACCTGATCCAGTATCTCCTCTCCTAAACGTCTGTGCACTTCCCATGTTACAGAGTACGAGGTCCAACTGCGTGCATGCCTCCAGAAGTATGCGACCCCTTGCATTAGTCGCATTACATCCTTGCATTAGTCGCATTACATCCTGCAATAATCTTCGGATTGTAGTTCAAAGCATCAGTAACAAGACCGTCTATGTTTCAAACTCACTCAATGGAACGTTTGGAGAGACATAACAGCTGTAAATGTGTATTCCTTTTATCTTCACTCTAATAAATCCTTTCCCGGGTGTTCTAATCGATTCTTGAAAAGCAAATATTGTCGCTTTTCCTGTGTCATCTTTTTTTTTCCATACGCCGTGTGATAAGTCTTTATATTTTTCACATATTATCGCCACATCTATGTTCATCTATGTTTTTTGGCTAAGCAGATCTTGAGCCGCAGCAAGTTCAATTGTATTATTGGCACTTCCTGCTATGTGTCCCGTCTTCTCCTCTTTATTGGCAACACAGAACATACATCTTGGTTTAGATATACAGTCCCTTGCGATATGGTTTGAATCGTCACATTTTCGACATAGTTTTGATCTGTCGAAACTTCTCTTATAGGCACCAGCTATATGCCCAAACTCAAGGCACCTGAAACAGCATTTCACGCACGCTACATATCGACCACCCTATCTTTAATTTTCTGGTAGGCTAATCCTAGCAGTTTGTATACCGACGTACGCTTTGCGAATGTTTTTAACCGCACTCCTGTCGGATATGTTGAGTTGATACACAAACGCAGCACAGATATCCTCTTTAGTTGTTATTTCATCCAGATCCTTGCATTCCATAAGTGTTTCACTTACTTTTGCCCTTATTTCGGCACTTCCGTCGAGGGATTTTCCGACAAGTTCATTAAATTTCCCTGTCTCTTCCCTGCTTGAGGCGCTCACTTCCAGTAATAGTTCACTTTTCTGTGTCCTGCGGATTCTTCTGACCTCACCGAAATCTTAGAGGCTCGGATCAACCTTTATCTTACGCAGGATGTCTGCGTATGTTCCTTCACATTTTGATGATATTATCAATGCGTTTGGCCTATTCTTTTTTTGAACTACCTTGGTCCAAGCAGGTGCTGACGCAGCACTTTCTACTTCCCAGCAAAAACTTGGCTTCCAGTTTTAAAAGCAACAGCTTACTGTATGTATTACATTGTAGCCTTATTCGCCACTCGCAGCATTACCTAATAGTAGTTCAATAACTGGTTTTTAGTAAATATGAAAGTAATTTGGGTTTTACGTAGCTCAGTTGTCTAAAGCGCCTAATAAAATATACATATGTACATAAATTTATTGAATGTTCAACTCCCAATTAAGGCAAACGTTATTTTATTTCCCTTTATGAAAACCACGTTTTTCCACATAAAAATGTAAGTCGACTATGGTGAAACTAGTAAGACGGCCGACTAACAAACATAAACAATGTTGTGATACATGTGTTCAAATCTCAACCGAGACAAAGATTTTTTCTTTTGTGCGTAAAAAAGTCAGCATCTTAAAAAGTTGTTTTGGTACCCAAATAAAAACTGGTGAAATTTAGGACAAAATTCATCAGTTATAGCACCAAAAAAGGAAGACGTTTTTCGTATTGTTTTCGGTTACAAGACACGTTATTTAGTAGGCGAAGTTTTTGCTGGGTTCATGATGGACTGGAGCTGCGTTTATATTCTACACTTCGATATTTGATGGCTGCTTCATTTTCTTTCTCGGTTTTGCTCCTGATCCCTAATCCATTTATTTGCCACCGCATCCGCTCTCTGTGGTCCTGGGGAAGTTTGGGTTGCCTGTTCACCGGTTTTGAAAACGCTTGTTCTATTGCTACGTATTTCATCAACTGCCGTATTGTACTTAACATTTATTTTCCGTACTTGCACCTTAATGGTATTCTTCGTTTTTACGAAATCCATCAGGGACGAAATAAGTGCGGCTAGTTTTGTAAGGGCATCGGGGGATGTGTCTTTATACTATGGATCTTCTACTTGTTCTTCAGATCTTTTCTCGGGCGATCTAGCAATTACCGAGCTTCTTCTGTAAGGGTTTTCGATGTCGATCGTTAGCTCTACAGTGTTGTTATTGTTGTTGATGCTCATAAAGCCCTTATGAGATTCTGCGCTAATCGGGGAATGTCATACGAACCTGTACCGCCAACTTAATGGTGACAATTTTTGAAAGTACTCTCTTCTTGAACGTCCGCAGAATGTCACTTCGACGTACTGAGGGTCCAGAATACCACATCTGTCAGCCCGGTGAGTCATCTAACCATATCCGTTGTTTTCAGAAATGCCATAATTAAGACGGTCTGGACTTGGTTTTAATGCCTTTCGGCGAAGTTTTCGTACTTACCTCCATATTCCTACGTCGCTAACTAGGGAAAATCACGGAGTCGTTACTCTCCATACTTTATTTTTCCCGAGGGCTTCCTTGTGGTGGGCTACATATTTTAGGGCGGTAAACATTCGCCCTGTTACAGGACTTTTTTGAGCACTTGTAGCCATTTTGGTACGCTCCTGCCGTAACTAGATCTATCTATCTATTTATCTATCTATCTATCTATCTATCTATCTATCTATCTATCTCAATTATCATATTATAATTCCCATTTTTCACTTTATATAAACACATTTCTCACATATATGTATCCATTTATATATATATGAACTAATTATCATTATATATTAATCTCATTTTCTACTTTCTTTATCCAGTACAACAATATGTGGTATTAATTTATATTTCTTCAGTTATCTAACTAAATGAGATTTAATAACTAAAAATACTGGGACTAACTATTGGCTTATGTTGTTAGGGTAAGGTTTGGAAATTACTTTTTAATTGTAGAATAACTATGTTTGGATATTTTCATATATATTGATCATCAAAATGTTGAAATATATATTATGATTCAGTGAACCATATTAAAATTTTGATTGTGTATAATCATTGAAGGATAAAACGGAATCATAAACGTTACTATCATAAACATGGTATTATGCAAATCAAAGAGAAACGGCTGTACAATCACTGAATATTTGAGGTGATCATGGTGTGACCATGTTTTTTTTTTTTTTCGGCGTGTTGAAATGAAGGTGCTACAAATTATCCCAGTTCCGTGACAACACTCAATAAAAAAGTTTTCACTAAACATAATCCTTATCTGTTGAGTAAGTTTAAGGACCGATATAACTTCTTAGACATTTCAGACATTGTTTTTCTTTTGAGATTTATATATACAGCAACTAATGTGGTCCTTGCAGGACAGTCACCAATCAAGTGCTACTCCCAGGTATTTGTTGCTTCTTTTTATAGTATTATTTTATTATGAAGTGTAAGGTAATCTTATATTTTTATTTTTCTAGTAAACATACAAATTTCGGCTTTACATTAAGAAACATACTCTTTCTCTCTTTCGCACAAATATTTGAAATTACTTTCTTTAATCAATATCGGTATCGTTGGCATAACAACCTTCATCAAATAGGACAAACTTTCGTTAGGAAGCAATAAGAAATCAGTATTGTTCAGTTCAGCTTCGATATGGTGAACAATTTCCTGAAGATCAAACGATCTTGAAGTGTAGTCACAATCGATTTGCTTTTAATAATGATGTTGTGTAAATTTAATGACATAATCCGGTATTATTGACTATTATTTCAACGATTTGCTACAGGATTTTTAATAAGGATATGACCATATATTTTTGAAATTGTGTAACTTTGGATCTATGCAATAAACAGTTTTATTTTACGGTTTATTTTCTATAGGAATATAATTTATTTTTAGGTAAAGAAAACTCTTCAACTGAGCTTTATTATATATAGGAAAAGACCCTTCGACAACCAATCTTTCACCAACTATTTTCTATGCAGACGTGGATACAGTTCAAGCTTTTGGGGTAGGAAATTATAATAATTTTCATACATTTTATGATTAAGTACAAATTTTGCATTCAGAGTTTTCATACACGGGGAGGGAAAAAGGGAAATTTCCCTCCCCATGTATCCGCGCCTGTTTCTATGGGAATATAAACCTCAGTCTCCGAGCTTTGTTTATTATTAAAAAATAAAAATTTATTTTCATTTTCAATATTAAAAGAAATATTAGCAAATAAGCTTTGTATTCTATACGAAAAGCAATCAATTGAAAACTCATTATTAAAGCTATTAATTTAATAACCAGATGGAGCTTTTAAAACATTTAGAGGGTCCGTTTAATGCCAGTAAAAACTAAAGAACTCTACAGTTTTCCATTTTAGCATTTTTTCTGTAGATTTGGTAGAAGATTTTGAAATTGAATATTTTATTTTGAAAATTTGCTAAATCTTTGAGCAGTTTTTTTAGCATAATTTTTCTTAGACTTTTTTTATTTATAATAAGTTAAATCTGTAATCTTGATTTCAAGATGCAACTAATATACAGAATTTGGTTTTTGTAGCTTTTTTC
>MINK01172791.1:16622-44302 GCA_001735545.1 Phormia regina
TTTTTTTTTTTTTTTTTTATTTGCATCTTTATTATTTTTTATTTGTTTTTTTTTTATTATTAGACACCAGCTATATTTGTAATAGCATTTTCATATATATGTATATATATATATATATATATATATATTTCTAACAGTATACTTCTTTCCATTTGAATTTCAAAATTTTTTAAAACCTTTTTATATAATTTTTTATTTGTTGAATATATATAAACTCATATATACATAATTATTATTTTTTGTTTTGTAATTTGTATATTAAAAATTTTATTAATACAAGTTTCAATAATTTACAAATATTATACAAAATTCTCATTTTCTCCCTTCTTCCTTCTCTAATAACGATAAAATAAAAAAAAACTGTTTATAGCAATATTTTAAATTTAAAAAATTTAAAATTAAACTAAATACAAAATTTTAATAAAAATACCACTTGAAAATCAACAAAATCTTGTCTAAGATACAAATAATTATTTAAACTTTAAGCAAACTTATACGTACATATATTTCTCCTTTTTTAAGTTTAAAACGTGCAAAATAATTTTCGTTTTTAATCATTTTTTTATTTTGTTTTTAATTTAAAAAAAAGTATTTCTTTCTAAAGCAAAAAATAATTAACAGAAATCAATGTAATTTATAAGAAAATTATATTTTGTTGCATTAAAAAAAGAAATTCGAAGAAAAACATTTTAAATTTGTTTATTTATTAAATGCGTAATAAATATTTTTTTTTAAATATTTATATATTTTTTGCATAATTTATTGGTTTACATTTTTTCTCTGAAAATAATTTTTATTGGATCATAAAATAAGGCGATAGATATATGATTCCTTTACATAAATTATATTTTTTTGGTGAAAAAAAAACCGTTCCGACGGAATAACAAATAAAATATATAAAACGAATTAGTACCAAAAACTTTCATAAACAAATAAAAAAGAATTTACTTACGGAAAACATACAATTTCTATAACTTTGTTCTTATTTACCAAGAAATTCAAATTTTGCAAACAAGTAGAACAAAGGAATTCTCAAGTATTAAAAAAAAAATACCCGAAAAATATTCATATACGAACAAATAGGGTCGAGATATTTATTTTAAATTTTTTGAGTTTTCGGCAAAATTTTATGCAAAACATTAAAATTGTAGGTACCAAATATTTGTAAATATATTGTATTATAAATATAGTGAAATGAAATCCTTTAATTTTATCCCAACAATGGTATAACGCAAAAGTCCCTTTTTGTGTGGACCAAAATTAGGGTCAGGAGTACATTTTTATATTTTTTATAAAATTGTTTAAAACTTTACTATTTTTATTCTCGATATTCATCATAACAACTAAAAAAATTGGAAGTTATTTTAGATCCTCAATTTCGAAAATTATTCGTAAAAAATGGATGTGTGTACTATTTAAGGATTTTCACAGTCTTTATTATAAGATTGAGGCCTTCTGGACGTTTTAATAAGTTATTGTCTTCCCATATCCATAGGAGAAATTTATATTTCTGGCGAAATTTTAAATGAATGATTATTGGCATTAAAAGTTCTTGACTTGAAAAACGTTTTGGTGATTTTTTTTTTTTTTGTGTTACCAAAGGACTTTTTTACATTGAACCTTTTAAAATTAGTTTTAGCTTCTGATTATTAATTGAAAACAATATTATTTAAATATGATGTTTAATATCGTTGTCAGGTTTTTTTAAAAAGTGAAGTTTAAAAAAATTGTATAAAAAATTTAAAAATAATTTATTATTGACCGTATTTTTTGCTTACTGTGAAAAGGGACTTTTTAAGTTTAAGACGATGTACCGTTATTAGGATAATATTAATGGATTTAATTCCACTATATAATTATAATTTAATATAATCGCAATGAATTAATACTAAAAGTATTATTGCCTTGTATAAAATTTTGTCGAAAAATTAAAAAAATTGAAATATAAATCCTTGAACCTATTTTTTAACGGTAACTCAGTGATGACATTGAATGTTTTTTTTTAAATACCTACACTTGACGAAAAAAAAATCCGATTTTCCTTACAAAAAATCCTTACACGTTTTAAAGCAAAATATACAACTTCGCTTTGGTACGATAAATGGCTAATATTATGCCAACTTATAGACCGATTTAATAAAACGATCCCATATGGCCAAGGAAAAAGTTCTCTTTCGTCAAGAAAATGCTCGGGTGCAGTCTCAATGACAAAACATTATGAATTGGGCTACGCATAAGTACCTCATCCTAAAGAAATGGCCCTGTGAAAAGAGATTCAGATCCAACGATTAAATTATTGACCAAATAAATGCCTATTTTAAGGTCCTCGAAAAATTTATCGTCTGATTTTTATTTCTAAACTCGTCGCGTTCATGCCGGTTCATTGACAATAAAATATCTGACAATCAAATACTTAAGATTCATATGAATATAATAAAGATTTCGAAACAAACATTTTCCAATTAAACTTTTTTACTTTATTGTAATTAATTTAGGAGTTTATTTCTAAAAAGTTTATTTTCAGAAAAAGTACCTACATATTAATGTACCCTTTTTCTTGTTCGCACATGCACAAAACGTCGGCAGAGAAATACAAACATTTTTTTTCCATTTTGTTTTGAGTGGGCAGAACATTTGTCGAACAAATCATAATTTTTTATTTGCCGACAGTGTCACTTCGATACTTTTGCATACATCGCCTCTTCTTCCGCATGCAAAATGACGTTTGATGGCAGACGATTTATCTTTAAGATTCATTTTAACATTTTGTAATATAACATTGAATATAAATATTTCTCGAAATTGATAGACAATTTTAATTTTATGGTAAATTACTACAAATATATAAAATTAACGATTTACTTATTCCAGTAATTTGTTTGTATGTATTTCAAATATAATTTTATGAATATCTTATGGAAAAAGTTCTGAAATAGATTCTGACACAGGTCCATGTTACTAAATTCGCCTTTGATAATTTTAGTTGAATTAAAATGTATTTAATTCACGTTCAAAGTATTTGGTATAATTTAAAAGGGGAATACAATCATTATTGTACGTACCACTTTTCTAAAGCTATTACGTATTTTTTGCATATAATGAAATTAAAATTGTTTTTGTTCGTTGTTATTTTCTTGTACGTGTCTTTATTTGATTTTTGTTTCTGTTTGTTTTATTTTCTATCGTTTCCGTTAAAATGAATAAAAAATTAATGTATGTAAATATTGTATACTAAGCAGGGTTTTGAAACCGGGAATTCCCGTATTTAGTTCCCGGGACAAAAATTTTAAATAAATAAAGCATTAAAATTGTTTTTGTCAAAATTTAAGTATTTTTTATTTATATTTTTTTATTAATTAATTGTAATCTTCATCTTAATATGAATTTAAGTTAGAAACAATTATTTTAAAATTTATTTAAAAAATGGCCAAATCGTTAAGAAGAAAAATAGATAACATGAATTTAACATTGTGTTGTCATGGGTAGGAAGCACTTAATGCTGAAAAAGAACTGTAGAGTTGCCATTAAACATCTTTCTCATTTCTTTTGAAGTACTTCTCTCAAGGCCAAAATTATTCTTTAGCTTAAATTAAAATATAATAAAAATGCTTTAAAATCCGCAAAATTTTTGTTTTCTTAAAAATTATTAAAATTTATTTATTTTCACTTTTTTGAAGTTATTATTAAGAACTTCTTAAAATGTTAAAAATATCCACTTTATTCAACTTTAAAGTGAAACAAATGTTCTTTTTTGGAAGCTTTTGATCGTTTTTAGCTGGGAAATAATTAATGGAAATAAATTTTTTTATCAAAATTAACCCAACAACGCAGTTTTTTATGAAATTTATATTCATCCCATGGTTTTTTATAATTGAAAGCAAATCAATTTTTTCGGTGCTTATCTACTTAATCTTTTACAATTGTTTAATCATAATAAGCAGATGCATACTCTCGTAAGAATGATTAATAAATGGAGCAGTTAAGTATGCATTTTAAATGGCCATAAACTATAATTGTTTCCAAAAAAGTGCATTTCACCACTAAGTGGGTATTTTGAACTTTATTGATAGTTGTAAAAATAACATTTAAAAAAGTAAAAATTAATATATATATATATATATATATATTTAGAAGGAAAAAAGTGTTCAGGCTCTGTTTTTTCATCGTAAACATAAATGTAACGAATCAGCTGACACGTTTTGCTTGGGAGAGTTATACGTATTTGCGGTGCAGTAACTCTATAACAGGGGTTCTCACAAGATCTTCCTTCGCGGTCCCCTTTTGACATTGCAATGGAATCGCGACACACTTCAACTTTAAAAATTAGAGAAAAAATTATGTAAAGATGAAATAAGCAAATCATCCACACAAAATCGATTCATTGGTTTAATGGAACATAAATAATTCCATGATGATGAGAAACAGTTTACGGACCCAATAAGCTGATATATTTCAACTTTTGGTTCAAATTAAATTGATCACAGGGGTTATATATTATTTTTAATTCAGAATTTTAAAGTCGCACTCTTCCAGTAAATGTTAACAATTTTATTCTGCAGGTTATTATTCCATGATTAAAATTCTAAAAAGGCATTTTTAGAATTTTTATCTCTTTTAAAAATGAAACTACTGAAACTACACAATTGCACAATGTGCATAATCAAAAATTTTTGGAAATATCCATTAATTTTACAAGTAGTTGGTCCAAATTTTTGTAAATATATTCCAGTATTTTCAACCATTTGTATTCGTTTTTTTTTTAGATAAATTAAAGTTATCTATTGAATAAAGGAAGTTTGAACTCCATATCGTTAACTGCAAAAATTTCTTTTGCGATTTTTTTACCCTAAAAATGACTACACTATTTTTTCTATAAATTAAAAACATATGCAAATTTTATAGTTTTCTGAAAGGTATCTTCACAGAGATGATTTTAAAATAGAAAAAAAAATTGAGTAACCCAACCGGCAAAGATACATATCCTCTCGCATTTCACCCACTTTACATTAAAATTTTGACTTTAGTCTATTTTAAACACAATCTTCAAATGGAATGCAGTTTAGAAACCTATAATATATTGTGAAAAGTTTTCAATCAAAGTATATGGGACTTCGAAAGAATGTAGATTTTATAATCGAAAATGTGATCATATCACTTTATGATCATATCACAAAATATACTTCTTTAAAATCACAATATGATCACAATTAATATGAATAAGTTTTTGGTTGTTACTGTTTTTTTTTTTTTTTTTAATCAAAAATAACAGTTATTTTCCTCTTTCCATTTTTTAATTGGAATTTTTATTTAAAATATCCACATAATATTTTTAGTATAAAAAGATACATTTTCAATGTATATTCGCGACACCCAAGAATATCCTTATCCCCATTTGAGAACCGTTGCTCTATAAGAATGTTGTAAATTTTACCAAAGAGTTTTGTTGGACTATAACTATTTTTTGCACAAAATATATTCCGAGTAAGTGCCAGATGTCGTATATATAAAATTTTATTGAATTATTTTTAAAATTCGTTAAATCAAATAAATTTATTATAGTTAAATATCGAATATCATAATTAAATTGCATTTTTATACTTAATCAAAAAATAAATATCTATTTTTTTTTTTTGTTACCAGGATAAAAAATATCTTTATGCGCATTAAAGAGGCATTTAAGATCTAACACTATATTTTTAATTTTTCAGAATGTACTTTTAAAATATGGTATTATGTTTAATTTTTAATTTTTAAAATGACTTGAATTTGACTATAAAGTTCTAAAACAACGTTTGTTTGTACTTAAAACCATCCAAAGTTGTTCAGATAAAATTTCAAAACATTTACAAATTTATACAAAAATTGAAATTTTAAAAGTTAAATGAAAACTTTTTATTGTATAACATTTTATCCGAAAGTTGAATCATTACCTTCGTTACTTTTCATATTAGCCTTTGGATAAAAATTCTCTCAGTATTTGTACAGAAGTATGCTTGTTGATAAGAAAACCCTAAAGAATTTTACAGATTTTTGAAGCCCTATTCCTATTTGTGAACATCTTGCAATTTATCTGATAAGAGTTAAAAGTTTGGATTTTTAGTCCTACGGTGAAAAATGATAATAGTAACCTGTCACGAATTTTTCTACGAACGAATGGTCTATAGACGAATACGATTTTTGTAAATAATTTATTTGTATAGCTATTTCATATCATATATTACTGGGATTCTATCGTAATTGAATTGGTTATTATAATTCATTCCATTATTATTCTTAGTGTCCAAATAAACATTTTCCGGAATAGGCATGTCATATTTCACGAAAAATTTAATTTTTAACGTGCATAAATCGTACATAATAAATAAAGGAATTGATACAAATAAATTATTTGTAAGCCAAAAGTTCATTGCCAATATGAATTAATTACAATGAATTATATCTTAGCTGTCTGTCTGTCTGTCTGTCTGTCTTTTTCCACAATGTCTAACTTTCTTACTCTTAAAGATTATTTGAGAGTAAGATTTTCGAAAATATATTTTTAATTTAACTCATGAATATTTTTAATTTAATTCACTTAATGATGTGGAATTTATTATTTTAAACTTCTGTAAACTCTCTTTAACACTCACAGTCAAACTCTCAACCTCATATTGAACAGAACTCATACATATGTAGTATGTATGTACGTACATGTGAGTCAACTTTTTTTGTGTTTAGTGGAATAGTTTTTTATTTACTATTCTCGCTGGTTGATCGGTCAGTAGTGCTGTTTTCACTTTTTATTTAGCTCTATAAGAAAAAGAAAAAATAATAATAACAATGTATAACAGTGTAAAATGTAAATTCCATAAATTTTACATTTAAAATATGCCAGCCTATGAAGTCATTCGCAGTCATAACATTTTAAAGAATTTAAGAAAAATTTTAAAGAACAGACCGATTTTCGGATCGCATTTCATAAGTTTAGAAACAGAACTTCACAAAATACGTAAAAACTGATAATAGATTTATAATTTTTTTGCGGTTTAGCTTCTCACATATTTTTTTGTATACAAGTCCAAATACTGTTTGCTATATTAAACATAGGTCCGACAGAACATTTAAGAAATATGTACGTAATTTTTTAAGAAAAAAAATTACTATAAATTTTTTTTTTTTTTTTGAATTGGCAAGCCCTTATTAAAATATTATTGAACTAAATATTATTGTAATAATTAAAATATATTATTGAACTAAACGTATAATGTATCATTCTGATTTCGGCTTATCGTTACCGGCTGGAATAATGCGGACATTATTTTTATTTTTTGACATGGGAGTTAACATTATTACTATGTTTAAAAATAAAGTTCCATATATGATGATGTTGTTCGCTTCTTCCATTAATGTGTATTTTAATATTTTAGTAATAAGAAGAGCTTAACTTAAGGATGATTGAATCCAGAAATCAGCCATCATTCCTTCACGAATTGGAAGATATGGAAATGTTTCTCGTAAGCAACGTCTGTGGACGTATACATTTAGTGTGCTTAATTTTTCAAACTATAGCCCAGCTCTATTTAGTGAATGTCCAGGCCATTCATAGGGCCAGATCCATGATACCAAAGAAATAGAGGAGAGTCGTTCTTTCTTTTTGTTCTCTCATAATATACTTCTGGACGTTTGAGCGATTTATATTTAATTGTGTTACTAAATACAAAACCGAGAATTTTTGTTATTTTTATTTAAATTTATATTAACGTTAATTACATTCTTTATACAATTGCAATGAATTGAATAATAAAAGGTGTATATATTCAAAACTATAAACGATCAAATTGTTCCAAAATAAAAATAGACCAAAATAATTTATAATGGGTATGCTGCTTCTTGAATAAGTTATCTTTAATGTAATACCAAAGGTCATTTTAAATCACATCTAATGGAGTATTTAAAATTTTTTTAAACATAATTGCTTTGCTTTTTCAACATATATATTGGTTGTATTTTTAAATAGTATTTGCCGAAAGATAATACAGTAACTAAAACAATACACATTTTTTAAATAAATTACACAATTTTTATAACAATTTCCTAAATATAATTATCCCTTGTTATGATGTGGCAACATCTTTATATTAATTTGTTTATAAAAAAATATATTTCAAAAAATCTTTTAAACTTCAAACAAAATTTTTCTGAGAGAGAACGATGTTATCTTGTTTCTTTGTATCATGGACCAGATTATATTAGTATATATACTTCTCAGGGTTTTAAATTGCAGCTTGGCTCTCGGTAAATATTACAATATCTCTATAGTATATCCTATAACATCTTAGCCATTTAGCTGCTTATCTGATGGCCATAATGCTGCATTCAACTGGGAGTCTAAACTAAATACGGATCCCAAATTCAGCTAAAAAATGAGACCACCAAAACCATTTGTGTGTAAGACCTTAAGAAGATTGGTTTGCGAACGCAGTAGTGTAGTAGTTAATCGCTCCTATTATAATTGAATGGCCATAATTCCTAAATTGCAGACCATCTACGTCATTGACGCATTTTGATATATTTAGAATGAGCTTACGGGCTAGAAGATCCATTGGGATCCAGTACAGCATCGTAAATAATGTCTGTGAAATTGTAGTGTGCATTGCGCCGATGATGAGAAGTCCCATTCTGTTCCACACTGATACTCCATAAAATATAATTTGTTTAATGACAGTTTCATTGATCCAATTCACTTAAAACATCATTTGTCTCCTATGGCTTCCCTACAGAGTTCCAGAATTATGCCTGGATACTTAGGACTAGTGGACAGATCCAAACTGTTCTAAAGTGTTGCTTGCATTCCTCTTATTAATAATAACGGCCTGATGAAAAAACTGAAAAGTGTGGATTTCAAATTAAATAAATTATAAAAGTAAATACTACCCAATTCGATTTTAATGTAACAAAAAAACCGGCAAAGAAATTGCTAAACAAATCTCTTAATATCTAATTTAAATTGAACTAATTCAAATGGAATAAATCGATTTTCATGAATTTTAATTGTAACTTAAAAAATATGGTAAAACGGCAACACTAATATTAGAGAGTTTTGACAATATTCTTCTCTTTTGTCTAGTTTCTAATGAGAAACAGCGTTGACCCACAAAGTAAATATTTACATTTTAAACACATACACAAAATTATTTTTACATTCTATACGTTCGGCAGTTGAAAGTTTGCAATAAGTGTGTGCGAAAATGGTTAATACCCTACAGCATCTACGATATATGTATATGAAATAACCTTAAAGTAGATTTAGTAAAGTTTCCAATTTTATATCAAAACTAAATAAGTAAATAATGAAAAGTAAAATAATAAATTTAGAAGCCCTTTAAATTCGAAGTTAAGTTTTAATGTTCAAAAATATTTCTAAATATTTCTATTTTAATATATAAAATTAAAAATAAAAGTTGAATAAATATAAAAGAAGTATCTTTAAATAATAAATTACTGTAATGAACATTAAATTGATTAAATTCAATATTTCAATACTTTAGTTCTCATACATGACATAAGTGAATGTAGAGTATTTAATAATCGAGTTTGCTCAACTATAAGTCTTTAAGAACGATTAATAAAAAAACAAATTTATAATTTCACTTAATGTTTTATTGTGGGGTTTTCATTAAATGTGACATATAAATATTTAATATTCATTGAATATAAAATAATATATACATATGTAATAAAATACTTACGAATAATAGTTTTGAAGATGCATTTGGGTGGATGTTGTATTAAGTCCACGATTTTTTTTCATATAAATATGTACATATTTAAATAGTATGTATGTTTGTATGTATGTATATAACGTAAGTCCTCATTTCGAAGAAAAAAATGTTTATATCTATGCTTTCACATAAATTGACATTTCCTATTAAAAATATGTTTTTATATTGCAATAATAAAATCTGGTTTTTGTGGCTCGTCTTACAGCTGTTCGTGTTTTTTTTTTCTATATTATTAAACACAGCACTTATTTACATATTCAAGTTTTTTTCAAATTAATTAATTAATAGATTTAATATATTTTTATCATTACCTAAAATACAACCGTCCATAACCAAAATTATCAATTTTAATTCTAAATTATACAAATTAAATTTTTTTTTACTTTTATCAGGACATATATTTTGTTTGTCTGTAGCTGTACACACCCAGTTGTAAAAAGGAACGCTAAACAGCCCTTCTAGAAGGCTTTTTTATGTCTAGAAGACCTTCTCCTTGCATTTCATGTCCATTTCATGTCATTGGGAGGTAGGCCTTACATATTCGCGACTCGAGTTTCTGGACAGTTTTGTTTTTGTCAAATACTGTAGTCTTTCTTTCCTTCTAAGAGAAGGGAATTAAAACAATGTACTTTTTATAAATAGATTTGTTTTAAAAAAAGATAATCATTAAAAAAAAAACATCTGACGTACCTTCCAAGAGAAGCGAAGTATGAAGTCATGAAAGGCCTTATCGATGAAGAATTGTTAGCATGATCAACTGCATCTTGAAAAAAGGAGCCCTTCTAGATAGGCTAGCTCAGGTCAAAGGCCTCGGCAAATTTAACCGCTGGGCAGTTTATCTGTTACAGAACATACTACATACTACATACATACAGTACATATCATAAACATATCATAATACATACATACATACATATCATACATTACATACATACAGATAAATACATACATACATAACATACATACATACATACATAACACATACATACATACATAATACACACATATAATAATACAATACATACATACATACATACATACATACATACATACCATACCATATCAATAATATAAATACATACATACAACAGCACATACATACATACATACATACATACATACATTTATAAGTAGATACATACAGTGCTGTGCAGAATGTAAGCAACAAAAAAGCAAATTAATATTTTTTAAAGTATTCAATTTTTATTTACATGGAATAAACCTTTTTTATACTGAATTAAAAAAAAAACGAATGTTATACAAAGAAAACAAAAAATGAATTAAAATTTAGAAATTAAAACTTATTTACTTTCGTATTGCTCAATAAAATTGTGATTTTTTTATACTAGATTGCAACACATCTTGGAGAGATGTGTTTGTTGACAAGATATTCATAAAGTTAGTAATTCAAATGTTTCTTTGCTTACGTGTGAATAATCGCAAAGTTGTGTGCTAATGATCACTCGTTATCGAAAGCCATCATTAAAATTTTCATAACAAATAAGAAAATCTCAATCTCTCTAATATTTGAATTTTATGTTTATAATTTAATAAAATATTTTTTTGTTTTAAACTAAATATTGCAAAAAAATTAAAAAATTTTTAAGTTTAAGTTAAGTTAAGTCTAGTTTTGTTGCTTTTATTCTGCATCGGGATTTATATCCAATGTTGAATATTAAAGACACAAATTATTTTAAAGTTAAATCCATTTTGAAACACACTTTTTTAAAATATATATTTTTATAACATTTTCCAATTCTATACTTTATTAGTATAACAATTCCTTGATAAAATCTAATGAAAATCGTAGGACATATGAATTAAACTGAAAAACTTGACAAATCTTGAAGCATAATTAATAATGGAAAAGTAAAATAACAAATTTTTTTGAGTTGCACAAATTTTAAAAAATGTAAAGGTTTTAAAATTTTCATCTAAATTATATTCAATAATACACATAATTCTTCGTTATATAGAAAAATATTGAAATCAATATCTTTTACAGGACCGACATTTCGCCATTTTAAAATTTAATTCAGGTCTTATTAAGACCAAGAATTTATAAATATATTTGAAATCTGAAACAAAAACTTGGTAAACGATTAAAAATTGTATATGTGGGACGCCTTACCCTACTTTGGTATTATATTGATTCATATTAAGGATTATTTTGAAATTACTATTTATTAACAATATTTTAATTAAGAAGAATTAAATTAAGAACAAGAGAACATTACTGCATTAATAAATGTAATATGTGTGAAGTGATCGATTTTGGATAACGTTTTAATATATATATTTAATTAAAGAAACAAAGATTCATTTACTATAAATTATTATGACATCGATGAACTGTAAATATTTAAATATACCAAAGATTCGTTACTTTTCGATTGGAAATTGCATTCGTAAAAGATAATACAAACCAAAAAAGAAAACATTTACTTATATGCGTTTGTGGGTAATAGTAGAACTATGTCAGAAACAGATTTGTATGACAAACCAAATTCTGAATCTTTTCTCCAATATGGTTCAGATAATAAACCACCACCCATTGTTGTTGTCGTTGGTGATGGTCGGAGTCGCGTTCGTAAGGTTGTACGCACTGCAACACGACACGTAACTGTTGTCAGTTATTCAACGCGACATAAAGAAACGAAAACCCATACATCACATCATGTAACCACAGTAAGGTAAGAATATTTATGATTCATTTCACAATATACCAAAAAAAAAAAAAAAACAAAAAAAACAAATTACTTTTAAAATCATATCGAATCGAAAAACTTTAGTTTCCACCTTTTATATAAGGAGGAATTTTTAATTAAGGTAGCGCAAAAAGTTGCGTTATAATATAATTATTAGCAATGTATTTATTTTTATTTATTTATTTCTTTGGTAAGTTTGGGCTTGAACATGTTTTGCCATCAAGTTTATTGTTATTTATTGTCTTTTTCGTCTTCCTGGTAAAGTTTATCAAAGTGTTCTTTGTCAAAATAAGACTTTCATTGTATTTTATATAGTATAAGGACTCTTTATGACCAAAGTATAATTCCTTATTTACTTTGATGGCCTAAACTTGTTCCTAAGATATACTGATGTATACCTTTCCTTATGATATCGTTTTTTTTTTTTTTTCATAAAATTATGATATCGTTTTCGATATTGTTATTTCCAAAACGATAGTAAAATCGTCATTAGCCACATTTTGTTCTGAACGCTATTTAATACTAAAAACTAATGTTTATTTGCATTATAATATACCAAATATAATTATAAATAACCATACTCAGCAAAAATAAGAAAAAAATCTAAATAATTGTAAAACATGTAAAAATTATCATATAAGACATATTTAATCCATATTTTATGAATGTGTATGCAAGTATTATTATACCTTCGGGACATACATTATTCATACATTTTCTTTGAAGTTTTTCCCAAATGTTTATGTTTTTTTATTTTATTGAAAAGAAATATTTCGAAAACTCAACATGAAAATAATATAGTTTTCGCCACAACAATATTATATTATAATCGGCATAAATTATAATATCGTTTTCGTTATCATATCGTTCTATGGTTTATTGGGATACCAGTACTTCCACTTAATGATTTTTTAAGTCATTATTGATTGACATCTATAAAAAAAATGTTCATATTCCTACATCGAAGAAGAAGAAATTTATTTCTGAAGATATAAAATCTTATTCACCTATAATTTGCAAAATATAATTTAGCCACATTTAAGTGTTTTTTATTTAGTACAAAATAATTTACTTAACCGATTCAGTGTAGTTTGTCCTCCAATCCGTTAGTGGTGGTAATATTCTTATCATAACAATTTGATATCTTATCATAACAATTTGATATCTAACTATGTCGGATATAAATTAGGTTCCACACTGCGTTAAATTTCAAATTTTCTCAATCCAGTCCAACAAGATTTGGCATTTTTAGTTAACAACAGTTTCAGTACATTAATTAATACTCAGTGATTTTATATCATTATCCTGTAAAACTATCTAAATATAATTCATTTATTTATTGAAATAAATATATAATGGGTCGATATACTTCAAACATCTTAGTTTATCGCCATTTAGCATATAGCCTTAAAAAGTCGCCATTTAAAAAAGGGGCCAGGCGGTTGAAAATATCGCAAAACGGTTACACTGGTTCCACAAAAGTCTCCCTATCAAAAATCATAATAATATAAAATCATGATTAAATTTTTAGTACATTCTACCACTTCGTTGCACTGTAAAAAATAACATTAAAAAATATTGTCCTTAAAATGTTAAGAGTATTATTATTGAAAACTAAAAGGATGATATTAGATTAAGAGTCTAGAATAAAAAACATACGTATGACCTAATTTACATTGGGAACTTTTCCTGGGACATGCGTAGAGAAGCAAGCGGGGTAAGAAAAGTTGCATGTTGTTGCAAAGATATACACTTCATGAAATTTGTTCAAGTTTATTTTTAATTTTTCTGATTTGTTCGCAATAGCTGTGTTCGCGTACCTGATATTTTGTTATAATTATCACAAAGTGTTGCTGAAAGTTACTATATCGCCTTCGTTTACTTAAAAAATTTTGCAATTGAGAGCAGGAGAGAGACAAAATTTCACAATTCATAGAAAGGGAAATTGATGAAAATCCAGTCCTATTGTTCAGTAGGACTTTATATTTTTATTTTTAGTCCTTGGAATCTTAAGTTATCGAAATAAGTTTGAAGCAAATGTGCATATTATTATTTAATAAAGTCGTTGTTTTTTTTTTTTTCAAAATCCCGTCTAAAGAAAAAATAACTCAATTTTCAAAAACATAATTCTTGCAACAAAAGAATACATCTAGTCACATTTGTTTTTGTGTTTGTAATTTTTGAAAATTTAGTTCAAAGTGCCTTCTATTTGTATTCTATGATGTCTACAAACACAAACATTTTTATTTAACAAATAAGTACATTAAAAATTTATTTATTTATTTATTTATTTATTTATTTATTTATTTATTTATTTATTTATTAAAATGTACTCGTACACGTTAGTATATATGTTTAATATTATTCTTATACTACTGAACTTTGATTTAAATTACTTTGAGCTCTTACCTCCTCAGTTCACGGTTATTTATTTTTTTTAAGTATGTATGTGTGTATTTTTGTTTCATGTTTCCGTACGTTACTATATAGTTAACAGCCAATAAGGTCGGCTAATGTATAAACAAATGAAAATGTAGTGGCTAAACCTATTTAAGACCGAAGGTTTTTGTTGATTTTTTTTACTTTTCCTGTTGTGTTGTCAAACACGTGTTGCATATCAATTACAGTCATATGCCGTATACGAAACATATATACATATAAACAATTTTTTATATCAATATATATTTTTTATTACTACATATTGTCACATAAAATGCAAGAGGCAGCATTCTAAAATTTTTGCAGAAACAGTGCAGATACATATAACTATATTATTTCAAAATGTCCACTTAATGAAGATATAAATTTAGAGATTTCTTAGTACACTTAGTACACATACATATGTAAATATAACCATTCCTTTATTATATACATACATATGTAAATTGTTTATTTAATTAGATCTTTAAAATGTAAGTGTTTCATTGGAAACGATATATGAGACGATTTGTTTTTCGATATAATATTGTAAAAATTTGAAGAAGTTGGACAAATCTTAATAATTTATTCCATGTTAAAAAATATGAATATTTACATTATATAAATAAATATATGCATTAAGTATGACGTTTATGTCGTCTTCGTTAAGTGATTGTCGTAGAGGAAGCCTTGTAAAATTTGGAATTCTGTTTTCTACTTTTATAAAATCTGTTAGAAATAATTATTGAGTTTTTGTGTGTTCAATAATCAATTTAAAAGGACTTAGTCCTTGAATAATATTAATTCTTAAAATTCTGAACTTTACTTCGTTAATTAATATAGGAAGGTGTTATGAAAATAACGCTATACTTTACGTTTGTTTTCCGAAATTTATTCTGTGCGTGACAAATCACACATCGTTAAGTCTCTCTAATGTTTAATAAAAATATATTTTTTGATCTTTTGGTTTTTATATATTTATGTATGCATGTATATTTCAAGAAAGCATTACTTTCGTAGGATTCAAACAAACATTTCTGATCGTGAAAATTGTTAAAATTAAAGTAATAAAAATAATCTACAAAACTTAAAAATAAAAATGTTAATGTTTTTTTATTTTTTAAAAACTCGACAAAAAAAACTTATTTTTATTTTCCAAAACATTTTAATTCCATTTGTTTCATTGTCCTAAAAATTACCAGCTGCTATTGTATAGAATGTATGGTTAGATGAAGCAGTATGAATAGACAGATGTTTCATATAATTATAAGTATGTATGTATACATGTGTATGTATTTATTGTATTCGAAGGATACACTTCCATACATATGTAAGTAATAAATAATAAACAAAAAAATAAAAATGCGTAAATTATTTATATATGTTTGTGTGTGATATATAAATATGTATATACATTAGTATGTATATGTTTCAGTGTTTCTTACCTGTGTTTTATTAATGCACCTGGCAGTTTTTTTTTTTTTTTTTTTTTTTTTGTAATCTACAGGTTAAAGTGATTGAAAGTTGCTTTTGTATATTATTGTTGCAAATAGCCTCTAACTAAAATGTACTCACAGTGGAACTGAAATGTTTTGCGTTTATTGATAACTAAATCTTGTCGGCAAAAAGGATGGTTCATCGTTTTTTCTAATATGATTGCTTCATATAAATAGAAAATTAATAAAAATTATGTCAATTAAAATTACACAAATTTTGCATCTTAAAAGATCTGAAATGTGGAAATGACAAATTATTATTATTTTTCTGTGCACAACCCATTAATAGGGATCGATCGTTGAAATGATCTTCATACATCAGAATCGCAAAAAAAAAAAAATCACTTTTTTTTTTTTGGGACACTCTAACGAACATTCACATTTAAACGTTAGTTTAATAATTTCGACTAATTTTGAAATGTATGAATTTTACGCCATCTGTCCCACTGTTCAAAATCATATCCTTTAATACGATCCCCCTATAATTGTTTTATTACTAATACATTGGTAAAAAAAAACAAGTTTTATTTTTGTAAAGACTCTTCTTAAAAATAATTGATACATACATATGTATGTGTGTCAGTATACTGGTATCCTGTGCACCAATACTTTCAAACACATTGTTATGGGTGTTTGCACGTGTCTACGTTTTTAGTATTTACACAGATTGTATCTATCAAGCCTTCAGCTCTGTTTAGTGTGTTGAAGTCCGTGCTTGCGTGAACATTAATGTTACGTTGGTTACAAATATTATAAAGTGGATAAATACTAAAAAAATAAATATATTATGTGATAAAAGTTTAACTTTCTAAATTTATACGATTAAAAGAATAATAATAAACAGAAACAATTATGATTATATGTATATCAGGATTTATAATTGGTGAAAGGTATATGTAAATACAATTTTTCTGGTTTATAAACATTACTATTCCTCGGAATAAGCAATATTAAAGCCTCAAAATAAAGCTATGCCGAAAATATTTAGTGCAGTTGTTTTTATGACTATATATATAGTTTATATTTTACATAAAAACAGGTTAAATAAAATTTATTTTTGTGATTTTTTTTAAATAAATAAAAAAAAACGTTTGGGATGTGAGAGTTTGAATTCCTACATTGAAATAAAAAAAGAACATTTTTTAATAGTTCTTTATTGTTTAAACTTTTTATGTCGATTATTAATGTACATTAGAGTGCCCCGAAGAAACGCTTCTTTTAGATTACGATTTAGAAAGGCAATATTTATTGATGTTATTAATATGAAAAATATCAGGTATTGCAAATAGTTTTTTTCGCTGCTGGTTTATATCGTTGCTTGTTATGGAAATAGTATTTTTAAATTTCACCTCCTAGAATTTTGTTCCCTTAGAGAATTTTTAATAAATAATAATGAAATTTTTTAGTATTATACCCAAAAAAGGAACAAAATTGTGAAATTTTTATCTAATCGAAGTTTTTCGCTTGATAAACACTTTTGCAGCATTTTTTCATAACCAGCTCAAAATTACTTGTGATACACATTTCAAGGAAAAACTCAAAAAATAAATAAAAAAATGGAGTTAATGTTTTAGCCTTTTGGCTTTAAATTAGTGGTAGATAGGGAACTAAAAATTAGAAAAGAAAACTAATTATATTTTTTATATTAAACACGCATCGTTTGGTAGGAGTTCCTTCTAATTTTAATACTCTGCACTTTTTAAAATTATATGTTGGTATTAAATTAAATTCTTTTATTGTTTTCATTTTAGTTTTCCTCAAAAACCAATAGAACGAAGTGGATCTGCTCAATATGGTATTGCTGGAATACCGGGATCGAACACTTCCGGTTCTGAGAGTGGCGGATATGTTTACTTACAGCAACACTATGTTCCCTCGACTGCATCCTCCAATTCTGCCAATTCAATTCCCTATCAAACAGATAATCAGCAGTCTGTGGTCTTCCAACAACATCCACAGCACTATCCATCGTGCCATCAGCAACAACAGCATCAGATGCCAATAAATTTTCACACTGGTATATTTTAAATGAAATGTAAAAAACTATATATAATCTTAATTATTCGCTTCTTATATATTTTAGGTGGAATACATTATGCTCATCATATTAATACCCATGATCATGGTTATCACAAAAATCACCATCATCATATTCATGGACACCACCAACATCATTATCATCATGGAGGAGCAGTTGTTATAGCTGGTAGCGGTGTTGGAACTGGAATAGGTAGTGGTGGTACTTCGCCTTCATCAATACACCAACAAAATGCTAATAAAAAAAATACCATTCGTAATGGTAGCGATGTACTGAAACGATCCAGAACACAGTCTGCGTAAGTTAACATATCACAGGAATATTTTTTTTAGTTTTCAATGGTGCATTAACTCTCTAATAAATGTTACTAATGCAGATTGCGTTAAATGTTTTCAATTTCAAATGAATTCATATAAAATAAAAATTAAAAAAAAAAAAAAAATGTTGCGCTATAGTCGGATATCAAAAATAACTCCTTCCTTTCTCAAAATCACACAAATTGTCACTTCTAAGTTAGAAAAAATAAATTTCAACTGGGTTTTTCGAGTCTTATATCCAAATTGCTACCAATCAATTACAATCATCGGTAGAATGAACAATGTTTATTTGCTCTCCATTTTTTTTATTCATATTGTTCACTTTTGCATTGGTATTATATTTCTTTAGACAAAATTGTGATTCTTTAATTTATGTCTTTATTTTCTTAGACCAAGTTCACACACAGTAATTTTTACCTTTCTGAAATTGTTCTATTTTGTGGTGGTTGGGGTATTATGTGTTTGTGCGAATATTGTAACGCAGAGAAAAAATCTTCCTACACCCACCTTAAAGTATGCCGTTCGACTCAGAATCACTTGTCCGTCCGTAGTTTGGCCGGCTCGCTCGCTGTCCATTTAAAGCTTGTGCGCAAAGTACAGATCGCAATTTTAGAGATAATTTGATGAAATTTGGTACATATGGACGAAGCCTATTGATTTAGAAATTTTAGTTCCACAATACTTGGCTTAATTGCCTTTGATTTGAAGTACTGAAAAGAAAAACAAAAAGAATTTTAAAGTACACGCAAGTTTGTATTTCTTGTCGCTCTCTCTCTCTCTCTCTTTCGCACATAAAATCAGAATTGCGGAAAGAAAAAAATTGTTTTTCTGTTTCATCTATTGTTTCAGGTTTCAAATATTTAGACTATGTTTCATTTGTTGTCTATACACTCACAAACTCATTGTTCGGAGTATGATCAATGTTAAAAAACGAAACGAAACAGTAAAATAAACGATGAAAACTATAATTTTAAACCTTTTCTTAAGTTAAAAAGATAAATTTAGAGCAGAATAAAATTCTTCTAAAAATCCCTAAATAATCTTGGACAATCTATGTTTATCTTTAAAAACTGTTAAAGTTTCTCTTCAAACTATGTGTCAAAATTATAAACGCACCATAATAATGAAATTTGGTTCCGTCAGAATAAAATACAAACATATATTGAAAATATTTTTCTGTATTGCACCACGAACAATTTTAATTAATTGAAAATATCGTTCATGTTTTCCCGTTACCGTTCAAGTCAGAATCATTTTCTGAGTCGATTTAACTACGTCCGTCTGTCTATCTGTCTTTTTTTCCCTGAAAATCTTAAGAACAAAGATATTTTAATGAAATATGTCACGAATGATTATTTAGACACCAGGCCGAATACTATTAAAAATTTGCTATATTGGGTGTAATCTCGGAATAGGGATTGCGTGGTCTTAAATGCCTTACTTATAGAAATATTTTCATAAAATTCTGTGCAATGTATTAATCTTTGTGGAGAATTTCATCAAGATTATGAATTATGGGTATAATCCTTTATTTTACCGAGTCATTCAAATCGTTCAAAACTCCTTCAGTTATTTCATCGTTAATTTTTTAACATTGATAAGATTTTTACGTTGAGTCTGAACGATTAATATTTAAATGAATTGACAATTGAAACAATAGTTTCATTTGTTTCTTAAAACATTTTATTATTCAAATTAAGGGATAAGAATAAATTTAAATTGTTTTTAACAATCATTTATGAAAGTATATAAAAGTATAATGAAGAAAATAAATACATAAGTTAAAGGAACACAATTTTGTCCAAAGTAATAGACAAACAATGAAAAAATGAACGAATCAATTAAAAAAAGAATTCGATTATTTTACTTATTAGTTCAATTGAACGATACAACTATAATACAAATACATATATGTACCTATGTATTTTTGTGAATAGCCAAAAAGTCTTCACTGTAAACTATAGTATAAAACATACTTGAAATTTGTTAGTTGGATGGTTTCAGGCTTTAAAATGTTTTGAAAAACAGATATTAATTAGCACATATATATTATCTACACAATTGTACAGATTCAGGTGTTTCAATACATTGAATATATGTAGATATTTAGTTGTGGTGTCAGTATAAGAGAATTTATAGCTCTGATACTTATATACATATAACAGCGCTGTGAGTAAATAAAACGTACCACGTTAATTAATATTATTTTTTGAGAATATCAAACTTAAATATTATATTTTTTCGTCAATAACTGCACGTCATAAATCAAAATTTGGCAAATTTTAGTACTACAAAACATTTGGTAATTTTAATTGTTTCGGATAATTCAATTTATCAAAGAAATAGTGTCACATTAAAAACTAACAATTTTTATAATTAAAAAAATATCTCTTTCATAAACACTTTCGCATTAAAATTTCATTAACATTATATTGCTAATCTTTAAAATGATAAACACCATGCAATGTATTCACAATTAAAGTTAGTGATTTGAAAGGCAATATAATTTAAATATTAAATGTAATATAATTTAGAAAAAGATTATGTTATATTTAAAGAACTATTACAACGTGGTATTCATTTTCTAATAAACTTCTACAATTCTGATCTAAATAAGATCAGGTAGGTATAGAGGATGTGGTGATTAACTAGCACAATGAGCTATCTAATCATTGGCTGAAGGAATTTTAAATATCTATTTTAAATATCTAATATATTTAAAAAGCTATTTAATATTTAATTTCTCGACAATTAAAGGGAAATATTGTAATTTCTGTCTCATTACCTAAAGTGAAGTTGGTAATATTATAAATTATACATATGTATGTATATTAAATTGTGACTTTTGTACTTGATCTTTAGTATTTTAGATAATTGAACGTATGGAATAATATTGTAATTTCTATGTAATTTAAACAAGTTCTCTTTATTTCACAACAGTGAGGCCACTTTGGAAACATTTTCGCACTTCGTACTATTTAAATAATATTTGTTTGAGAAAATATTATACAAATGTTACCTGCTTTTACTAAGAAACAAGTGTAGATATTTTTTAACACAAACATCGTGTTTGAAAATAGCATTTTATTTCGAAAATATGAACTAAACACTGATATTCGAATCGAAATTTAGAAATAATATTTTAACCGTTTTTTTTTTATGTTTTAAAAATGTAATTTATGTTCAATTGAAATTAATTCTATAAGACTAAACAAATAATATAATATACATATATATGTACATAATTATCCTGAATAAAATTTGTTTAGTTAATATTTCCCATAATCAAAATAATGTTTCATTTTAACAAATTAACGCTGAATTTAATATCGTGTTTCTTAATATGTTTTCATGCTTCTTAAGCCTGTGAATTTGCAAAAATTTTCAAAATGTTATGCCCTAATATATTTAACTGCCATTAAAGTATTTTTTTTTTTTTCTATTCTTTTTTTATAATAAAACGCTGGCAAAAATCGTGCATTTCTTAACAATTTATATTTGTATCTAAAATTGTTATTTTACTCTCTCATAGCAAGTTAATTTACTGAGAAATTAAATAAATAGAGCTCATATTTTTGATATTTATAAGTTCGCATACATGTGTTTGTTATAAAATCAAAGTAAATGTATCCCTTGATATGCACAGTTTGTTGGAATAAAAAATTAATTGATATTTTTCTGAATTTCCACAAGAATTATGTAAAATAAAAAAAAAAAACGAAGTTTCTATGATGGAAAATACTTAGTTATGAATATTATGTTTCAATATTGTATTTTATTTGTATTGAGAAATACCTATCGGACCAGTGATTATAAATACCATATACATTTAGAGCTACCTGTAGTTCTCTAGCTTGGAATGTTTACTTTTTATTTTGTACTTCGCATCTACATATTTATATACACATATACATACATACATACATACATACATACATACATACATACATACATACATACATACATACATATGTATGTATTTCAGCAAATTGAACAACTAACTGACGTACGATAATTATTATCTTATCTTTACGTAAAAAAAGAAACTTTACAATGATAAGCCATCCAGGCACAAATAGTATTTATTTGCAAAAATATTTTAGATCTAATTTTGAAGAAATAATATCTATACATATTTATAAATTTTGAAAGCAGAAATAATTACAATAATCCATTAAAGAATTGTAACAAAGCTAATAAAAATAAAATAATAGCAAAGTACTGTTATTTTTCTTAGGTACGAACTTTCACAGGATTTGCTTGAGAAGCAAATTGAGTTGTTGGAACGTAAATACGGCGGCGTACGTGCTCGAAACGCAGCCATTACAATTCAAAGAGCATTTCGTCACTACATGATGGTAAAGAAATTTGCCTCAATAACAGCAATGGCCAAAGCGGAAAAACGACTAAGTCGCCGCACTATGGTTGTTGGTGGGGCAGCCGTAGATGAAGTAGCGGCAGCAAATACATCAATGTCTTCCGGATATAGTAATACAGAATCTCAAATGGACCCTAATCAGTCTAGTGGAGCAATGCAAGTGAGTCAACAACAGCAGCAAATGCAACCACGGGTGACTATAATGCCAGGTCCTCCTGGTGGTGTATGTCACCAATCCCTGGCGTCAGGATCAAGAACACCCCCAACCCGATCGTTGTCAATGCGGGAACGACGACATGTAGACGGTGGCACAATACCTCGTAGTCAGTCAGGTAACGTAAATTTGTGGTTTATGTTAATAAAAAAAAGAATATTTTATTTATTTGTTTGTAATAATGAATTTTCCAATTAAAATGTCAATATTGTAGGAGCTTCAAATACTTCGGCCTCAAGTTCAGTGTCAGGTGGTGTATCGGGATCTAGTCATCCCCATGTCAACTTATTACATACTGCCGATCCTCATTACTATGCTGCTCATAGTTTAAGTGGTGCACAAATGGCAGCGTATTGTGGTAGTTATCATTCTGTTCAACATGACGGAAGTTTTGCAAGTTCAGCGAATAGTTCCCACTTAGATTCATCACTCAACGTGTCCTGGGTTAATGCAAGTGGAACTTCGCCACATACACCGTATTATTCGGCAGCTCAAATTTATATGAGGCCTCGTGGCTCGTCCACTTCATCGCAAGATCGAAAGAAAGTTCCACCAGAGGTGCCAAAAAGAACGTCTTCAATAACTGCTCAACAGCATGCACAACATTTAGCCGCACAGCAGCAACACCAATTACATCAGCAAATTATGGTGCTGCGTCAAACTCCCCCGCCTCCCTCGCTAATACGTTCAAATGGTCTTTGTAAATCAGCGGAAAATGGTAGTCTTACGTCGGTACAGAGTTCAGGTAGTGATTCAAGTGCGACATCTGTGGAACGTAATGCCATCAGCGATTTAGGATCGGACCGCTCAAACTCCCCAAATACTTGGAAGCGTGGCACTAATCTCAATAGCTCACAACAGTTTGTACACACATCAGATCCTGCGTTTGCACACGCACAAAACTCGGCAGCTATGGGCGCACTTGTAACAGGAGTGGCCCCAGCAGAAGACCATGGTATTTCGTCACACACTAGTGCAGCGCAGTATGAACACCACGAGCAACACGAAAATCAGCAAATATTAGGAGCCACTACACCAACTCCTCCCAACTATAAGGTTTCTGAAACTATTCGCAAGCGTCAGTATCGTGTAGGTTTAAATCTGTTCAATAAAAAACCAGAGAAGGGCATAACCTACTTAATACGACGAGGTTTTCTAGAAAATACTCCACAGGGTGTTGCACGATTTCTGATTACACGTAAAGGTTTGTCACGGCAAATGATTGGGGAATATTTAGGAAATTTGCAAAATCCATTTAATATGGCAGTACTTAATTGCTTTGCAATGGAACTTGATTTGTCGGGTATGCAAGTTGACGTAGCTTTGCGAAAATTTCAGGCCTATTTCCGGATGCCTGGCGAAGCTCAGAAAATCGAACGACTTATGGAGGTTTTCTCGCAACGATTCTGTCAATGCAATCAGGACATCGTGGGCAGGCTTAGATCATCGGATACGGTTAGTAATTTAATAACACGTTAAAATTCTTAAAAAAAAAATAACTTTATTCTCTTTTAGATCTTTGTACTGGCATTTGCTATCATTATGCTAAACACAGATTTGCATACACCCAACTTAAAACCAGAAAGACGTATGCGAGTCGAAGACTTTATTAAAAATCTGCGTGGAATTGATGATTGTCACGACATCGATAAGGATATGTTGAGTGGAATATATGAGCGTGTTAAAGCAAATGAGTTTAAACCTGGCAGTGATCACGTTACTCAAGTGATGAAGGTTCAAGCAACAATTGTGGGAAAGAAGCCAAATCTCGCTCTACCACATCGTCGTTTAGTTTGTTATTGCCGGCTCTATGAAATTCCCGATATTAATAAAAAAGAAAGGCCTGGCGTTCACCAACGTGAGGTATTTCTTTTTAACGATCTGCTAGTCATAACAAAAATATTTAGCAAAAAAAAGTCATCGGTAACATATACGTTCCGCAATAGTTTTCCACTATGCGGTATGGTTGTTACTCTCTTAGATGTACCCAACTATCCCTTTTGCATTCAACTGTCGCAAAAAGTCGATGGCAAGATTCTTGTAACTTTTAATGCTCGCAACGAACATGATCGTTGTAAATTTGCCGATGATTTAAAAGAATCCATTTGTGAAATGGACGAAATGGAATCATTGCGAATAGAAGCCGAACTTGAGCGACAAAAATCAGCTAGAACGCGTGCCACAGGTAATTCGGAAAACCGGGATAGTGGTGTGGCAGATGTTGAGGTATGTCCATGCCCATACCAAACACCGCAATCAAATGAGCCTGCGCAAAATCCCGCAGATAATACACAACAATTGAAACGAAGTGCCCTCAGCAACAGTTTATTGGACATACACGAACAGTGTAAGTATTGTTTCATTCATCATGTATGTATTACCGCAGACAAAATTTATTATTAATTTCCCAAAATCGAACAATTTCAATAATTTGCATTTTCCACTACAGTCGGTGGCGATAAACCGCAGAGACGTGGTAGTGTGGGATCACTAGATAGTGGAATGTCAATATCTTTTCAATCGACTACAACTAGTAATGCTTCACGAGAAAACGCAGCTGTTATAGCGGCTGCAGCGAATGCTGCCGCAGCTAAAATGAGACTGGGACCAAATGCGACTGCGACTGCGCCCAGTGGAGGCTTGTATATCGCACCTGGAGTTCAGGGTTATAATCAGATTGCTTATATTCAACAACATCAACAAATAATTCAACAACAGCAGCAACAACAACAACAACTCCAGATACAGCAAACACAGCAACAACCATCTCAGACACCTGCAACTGGTCGAATACCTGGACGCGAGCGTAAACTTTCCCGGTCAGAGGAAAATAGATCGACTGAAGTTTAAAATTTTAATTTGAAAATCTATACGTAAAATAATTTAATTTTATATCTTGTTGTCTCCTCTTAATCTTCTTAAACAAGCTCCTTCCCTAATTCTTCAACTAGCGTAACATTTATGCATACATTCATATGTATGTACATATATAAATATACTACATATACATATTATGTGTATGTATTTATTTTTTTGTTTAATACTAAAAACATCCGATCTTTTTTTTTTCAATATACATACAGCTTTGTATTAATAATTTCGATAAAATAATTACTATATATGTATACATATTTAATACAAAAATTTGTCTTCAAAATAATAAAATTATTCATTTTTTGTAAATTAGCATTTAAGTATTATCTACATACAACCATACTTATATACATACACATACATACATACATATTTATATAAAAATATTTCTATTAACTAAACTATTAATATCTACTATTAATGTACATTCATATGTATGTATATCTCGTACAACATACATATGCATATATGTATGTATACTTATGTATTAAGTCATATGTACATCTATTTATCTGTATTATTTTATTAAATAATAATCCTAAACATGTTTTGTATATATTTTAACTGACACAAAAGCATTAAAAAGCAATTTAAATGAAAAAAAGTGTTTGTCTTTATTTTCAGCAAATAAGTAAGACTTAAAATATACTGCAGACAATAAATTCACTCGAAAGAGAAAAAACATTTTTGCAATTCTATCTTGTACAACATTTTTAATATAGTTGAGCAAAGATAACCAGAGCATCGAAATAATTAATTAAATCTGAGTAGCTTTTAATTCCCAATAAATCTTAATTTTTAATTAAGAAATATGTAGATACGGGGTTTTCATGATAACATGAACTTTTCAAAATTTGTATTCCATAAACATAATATTATATTTAACAGAACGAAAGTCTGTAATTAACATAAAATACGTAAAGATTAAAGAAGTTACAACGTATGTATATAGTCCCCGAAAATGTTAAATAACGAAAGAAAATCATTGATATTAACCTTATTTTATGAGCTACAAGTCTCAAAATATTCAATATTTCATAAAAACACTCAAGTTTGAAAATTTTGATGTTGCGTAGTTTTAAATTTTCGGTGTTAATAATGAAATAACGATATGTATTCTGAAAGTGATAAATATTTTGTTTTCTTAAATATTGCAAAATAACGCAAACATTTTAAAAGAAAAGTTTTTAAATTGTATGAAAATAGTAAAAGAAATACTTCTTTCATAGAAAATGTTCTTTTTTTTTTGTCGCAAAATTTCCTTACTATAAATGAATTTACAAATTGTCGAGTATTCTTTAAAATGATTAAAAAAAAAAAAAAAAAAAAAAAAAAAAATGGTTATAGTAATTTTTTGGCCTTTTCGCGAAATTTCTAGAAAATTTTTTAGATTTTTTTGCACATTGAAATGGCTGTGCTCTTATGTATATGTTTCAACGCGTTTTTATACCCTACACCACCAAAGGTGGTTGGGGT